>HG995397.1:632295-887702 GCA_905333125.1 Pheosia tremula
GGGGGGTTTTAGGCCATAGTCCACCACGCTGGCCCAGTGCGGGTTGGCAGACTTCACACATCTTTCGAGGGGTTCTCTCAGACATGCAGGTTTCCTCACGATGTTTTTGTGAAAATGAGATTCGCACATGAAAAATCCCAGAGGTGCGAGCCGGGGTTTGAACCTGCAATCCTCGTTTCCGAGGCAAGCGTTCTACCAACTTGGCTATCACTGCTTACTTGGCTATCACTGCTTACTTGGCTATCACTGCTTGATGTCATAACAATGCTTGAAGTCTGTCATAACAATGCTTGAAGATTATCCTCGATTCATCGTCCAATAGGAATCAACTGAAGAAAAAAGCACGTCTATAAATTCGGGGGTATGGTTGTTTATGTGACTAGGTACACTTAATGAATATTGTCCATTAATATGCATGCATGGAAATCTAGGTGTAGACATGTTATCAAGTCCTATTCGCTATCCTATCCTATACTTTGTAACATTCGTTATTATTAGTGAATAATCAAATAATTTAGGGATAAGCAAGCTGGTTCCCAGGTGTGTATTACAAATATTCAGAACGCTATCGACTCTGTAACCACAAACGAAGCCGTACACCGAGTTCACACGACCGCCCCACTTGCGTTCTTTACAGGTGTACGGAATCAATTTTACGTTTACGAGAAATTACAAAAAGAAATGCATACAAACCCGTTACTGGAAATAACAGCTACATATGTTCTTGGCAAAGATATATTGTAGTTACCTATATTTTTGTGTACTGATAGCTATATGTATTAAGTAACTACTTAGGTTTTATTTGATATTTTTTTAATTTTTGCTGCGGGTTTGAGTATTTTGTTGAATGTTTTAGATCAATTTGGCGTTTATATAAAGTGTTATTTTTATTGCATCCTTTGTATTGCAATTTAACAGACCTGAAAGCTTACAAGCAATGATAGCCAAGATGGTAGAACGTTTGCCTCGGTAACGAGGATCGCAGGTTCAAACCCCGGCTCGCACCTTCGGGATTTCTGGATTTCATGTGCGAATCTCATTTTCAACCACGATTGTCACTTGCTAATCGGAGAAAGAAAACATCGTGAGGAAACCTGCATGTCATGTCACGTCTTGTCAAAGAACCCCTCGAAAGATGTGTGAAGTCTGCCAACCCCCACTGGGCCAGCGCGGTGGACTATAGCCTACTCCCCCTCGAATATACAAATCTTAGGCCCTAAGCATCACAGACCTCTAAGCTCTGAGTTTGTTCCTATATGTTCTACAAGTTCTATAATAATAGGGTATTATGTTGTTCATCCGTGCACGTGGTTCCGTACGTGACGTCCGGGACACTCCTGCGCCTGCGCACCTCCAGATTAACGAGATTTTATCCACGTCTCTCAAATAACGCAGCCATTCGAATTGCAACTTTATAGTTCTATATGTTAGTTTGCGTTTTCTTTGGTCGGTGTAAACTTAGCGAATCAGAATTCCAGTAGTGTTTTAAAGCCGATAAAATAAGCCTTTTATAGTGTTTAATGATGTAGTTTTGTTCGATGGGAACCCGGTCGTGTGGGAAATGCTTTATTAATTATCTTCGGCGGAGTCTTTTAAACCAACTCTGCGGCTTCTATAACACACGCAATAAAAAATCCACCATTTAAATACATTGCTGATCTTTAAATGTGTAACATATGGCCTACAGACGAGTCAAAAGTATTGCAATGTCCTGTGATGTCTGAGTGTAGTGTTTCATATCTCATTCGACAAGTTCTCGTAAAGTATAACTGGTCTCACAGCATACTTCGACGCGACTGCAACGTCAAGTTACTTATTGCCAGTATAAGAAACACTTTATAATCATACTTTGAGTCCCATAAGACACTTGAAGGAAATGCAAAATTATTACAGTTTTGTGTAGTTATGAACTCACTACGTTCATTAGAAGTTAGGCTGTTCTACATGGAATAGCACTAAATACTAAATTGCATCCAAATCATACAATATTATCTATAATTGAGAGACAGGGTCTGAATCTCTATTTTACTTAGGTACTCTGTGGTTTTGTCAAGAGTGGATTGTGTATTATCCACTAGTAGACCGAGTCTTCATCTTTTTAATCTGTAGGTACTTATATTTTGTTCCATCCTTGACATTGGGGGGTTGAACACAAGATTGAAAACCCGACATAAATGTCAATTACAGTTAAATATGAAGTGTCAGTTGTACGCATGCGTGAAATCTCCTAAAATAGGTCCCCATTAATAGCAACATGAGCGTTAAACGAGCAACTTAATATAGTTATTGAACGTGACTCCGGCGCCCGCGCAACGTTCCGCGTATGAAATATTACGAGTTTATTGTTTCCTGCACTTCCGCTAGAGGGCGGTATGGAATTACCAGTTTGAGTGAAAAAGGAGGATAAATCCTGAATGTGTTGTGGGTTTTGAATATTGATAGGGTAGCTATTTTAGACATTTTCCCACAAATACCATGGTGCACTGCAGTGCAATAGATTTCATATCATATAACGTTTTCAGTTAACATAAAAGGACTAAGTACTTATAAAATATTTACTACCCAAACAGAACTTGTAGAATTTTGTATTCAGATATAGTTTTAGCTCGAGGACGGTCCACAACCAGATGGACCAATCGAGTAAAGGACTCATCTTCAACCAAACTCAGCTCGGTGGTCAGAAGCACCATAAACAGAGACCGATGGAGGCTAATCGTTCGATCCAAGTGTGGGCTATCCAACGATGATCGCGATCCTCAGACATGAGGGACCGACCATAGAGAGAGAGATATATATATTTTTAATAGTTGTTGTAGAAGATTGACATACATCTGGCGTATCCTTATGTTTTATTTTATCGCATATTCACCCTAGTCCAGGTGGTGAAGAGTTCGCGGCGCAGCGTGCGCTATTTCCAGATCAATTAAAGAAAGCGCGCGCTGATTCCAGAGGTTCCAATTTCAAACGCTCTGTTCGCATTTCAAATATCGAGCGCTCAACCGTTATGTGATGTTAAATTTGAAATTTTATTATTATTTGTATCCAGGAATTGTGAACTAGTTTATGGCTGTAGCATATTTAGGCCAGCGGTGTTATAAAGTGGGGTTGGGTTATTTTGGGAGCAATTTTCTGTTAGGTTTTAGTAGTATAAGCTAGGTATTTTTTGTACTTACCTAATATCACCAATTATGTTTTGATTCAATCAAGACTGACAAAGACACCCATAGTCGCTTGCAAGGAAGGCCTGTTCTAAAATATGGATTAATATTTTTTAAAGAAATCCTTATTTACCTTATAAAAACGATTTTCAATAGTATGTCCTGCATAGTCTTGTTTATATAAAACGAAAAAAATCACTTTTACTTTTTCAGTTTAGTTTTGGAGTATAATATTAACGTCATATTCAAGACTTTTTTGTTATAGCTATATAAAGTTATAAATAATTTATTAGCTTGTTTGTGAAGCGCTGCGTCGACCATGCTGTTTAACGATCAATAAAACATGGTGTTTTGCAGATAGCGTGAATAATAATCCGTATCTATTACCAATGAAAAAACAATTTTCTTTGGCCAAGATAAACTCTGTGATGGCTGAACAAAAACACATAAACGCGATTGAATTGCGACCTAGCGACACGGTAAACTGATTTTACTTTACAGTAAGTGATTAAAAATCATGAAATAATTAAACTTACTTATGCATACATTTAACATTTCGTTCTGTTTATTATCATTTAGCACTTGAGGTACCTGTATATTGTAAATTTCGGTCCTTTCTCATGTTTTGAGAGCGAGGTATAAGTGCTTATAGATGACTTATACCTACCTACTATATATACACATAACTTAATACTTACTAACAAGTGTTGTCCCATAGCTCAACTTGTATGAGCAGTCTGGCAAATAAATTGTGGATAGGGCTTGATATTGAATCAGAATATTTTGAATATAGAATAACGCCCGTTCGGAATGCCGTTACTATGGATTAGATGGGGCAGGAAACTCCGTGATTGCTCTTTTTATAAGTAATCATTTTAACGTATTTACCAGCTATCGCATAATTCTATATCCGGTATTCCCTACAGCAGGATGTTATGTTCTACAGGCTCGGTTCAGTTCGCGCAATCGATTCGGTTTATTTCGATTCCGATTGTTATGCTCCCGGTTCCCGGTGTGAATGCGGATGCCGAGTGCTTTGATCTCGTGTATCGATTATATATTTTTTTCGATTTATTACAGTGTGAGAAATGGAGTCTGATAAATATCTGTCTTATGAAGATGTCCATTGAAGTTTGTGTATTTTCCCTTATATTATCTGACGAGCTACTCTTTGTCTTTAGTACTTCTGTGATGCATCTGGCTAGTTCTAATACTGTCTGTATCAGTTTGCTTGCAAGGAAACTCTTATACATTGCAGGAGTTGGGATTATCCCAAACTATCCCACTGCAACTTGGCTATTGTTAAACCATCTAGGTTCGCTAGTAAGCAAGTCAATCAAATATATTGAAACTTGCCTCGTAGCGGAATGGCCTTCTTGTGAATGCTCTCTGTTTACTTGTGTACTGTCCTCGTGTATACCGAGGAGAGATTAAAAAAGATTAAGATTTGATTAAATCTTTTGTAAATGACTACATTAACGTCGAAGATCTTTTGTGTAAATATATTATTCTGTCATAATTTTAATACCCAACATATCGTAGGAGTCAACACCTACTATTAAAGCGTCACGTAGGCGCGACCATTCCCTTTGTTCTATTCATCAACAGCTCAACTGTTACCCCTTTACACAACATCACCATATAAACAGCAATGAACTGTGACTCGTGGCATACGACTGTGGGTGTTAGAAAGCCCTTGCGTTGATTGATAGCCGATAACAGAACATCAACTAGATAATTCGTGTCAAAACAACTCAACGCTCTATGTTAAAGAGGCAAGGGTTGAATATTGATTGAATTGTTTTTTTTTGTATATGGGCGGATGTTTGTACTTAGTTTATTGTCTTATGAAATTGTATGAATGTTTTATGGCACAGAATAATGACACTGATTATCTGATTTCGTTAAGACTTTTCACGAACATTATGTACTTGCGTAGGGGGAATGCTTCATAGTAGGTGTACTGTTAAATGGTGTGTGTGTTTGTAGGTAACCTTTTTAAACTAGATTTTGTTACGGACCATGAGTGAAGTGCGCATACGATGGTAGAGCGTGGTGGAATTAATACGGTTAATTTTGGTTAATCAAAGTGAAATTATTTATTTTGTATAGGCCTACGTTGAATTACAAGATACATACTAAACACATAACAGATTTTACGTGCTACATTTGTAGTAACCTAAATTTATCGAACATTTTATATAAAACAATGATTGTGTTTATCATGTCGCAAGACGGTACATCTTGCCTGCAATGTTATCGGATGCCGTCTTGTGCGCAAACGCAGCCGCGTGGTTGGTTTGATCGTTTGATTGACAGCCTAATTGCCACGTTATTTAATATCCTTACATAGTTCGCGTGTTTACGAAACACCTCACGCTTTGTTCTGCAACTGCGATTGCGTTTATTCATTGCGCTACCGGTAAAAAATGCGATAAGCTTTTCTTCGACAGCGGTTATATCATATTTGTAATAGGAACACAAAGTTAAAAATACTTTATTAAATGAATATATAAGATATATCAGAATATATCGATGACTTCAATATGAAACTGAATCTAAAGTAACTAACGCATTTTAGAGGGAGTTCCAGGAGGCACGGCAGTGCATCCGCCAAGTCAAACCAACTCAAGCGGGCACATCTTTTCAACTCAAGGTAAGTTAAGCTTTAAAGCAACACCCACAGTTTGCGAAGAGTCATATATAGTAACAGTGGTCAATTTACTCGTATACCGATTATTTAAAGTCGATCGTGGAAGTGGAAAATCTGTTTCGACACCAAAAGCCTAAGATTTGGAATGTTTTAAGTTCAAATTAATGACACATGACGAAAATCGACCTTGCAATCCTATGATTGATTCGATCTTATAGCTATAAAAAAAATACTTGGCCATTTCTTCGCCAGTTGTTTCATGCTTCTTCAAGATTATTCTCCAATAATAAGGTTTCAAATAAGTGCTGTACAGAAGGCAAGGCACGCTCTGGTCACGGTGTGATGGGTGCGCAAAGCCGCTCCTATGCTTTACGCGTCGTGAACAAGGTAATGTGGTTCCGAGAGCTACTATAAATGAAGTTCCTGATTGCAGTCCATGTGACTATGTAGTGAGTTTAATGTGAGAGATACCGAGGAAGGGCTCGTGTAAAGCCTTGTTTATAAATGTTACGGTTGAATCAGAATTTGTCAGGATGTCTCAAGCTTCTCTATTGATATACTAACTTTTTTTTTTATTTACATTACCGTAGGTATTTTGCCAGTGTCAAGTAATATAAATTATATCTGTTTTTGAGCATATGCACAGGCCCAAAGGCTTGGCCCAAATAAAATACCCCCCATCCCTCAATCAGTAAAGTGATGGATAGTTTACTGAAAGATTTTTCATGGATTTTTTGTGAGAAAGTGAAAAGCCAAGTTTCGTCACTCTGTTTCAATTATCTACACTTGTGCACTTTACCGAACCCATAATGGTTAATATTCCACTTATATCACTCACTATAACTCGCAGGAACACTAGTTTTAGAAATTAAAACATAACTGACGCCATGACTTTTCAGTTTCCCGCCAAAAAGTCCATAACTAACTTTATAGCTGTGACTATTCGTTTTTTTATTTGTTACCTTGCCAGCTTTTGTTTTTCGTGTTTTCCTGTCTGCCAGTTTGCTTAAATTTTGTTCACTTGCATAGCTACTGGAGATTTTTTTCATACCTATAATTTTTACAAAAATACCGTGAGATTCTTGCGAGTCTCCATGGTAATATTTAAAGTATTGTACGTAGCTTACCGAAGTACGAGGTTCAAGGCAACGATGACAATCACGCTCATAGTCGTTGGAACAAAGAAACTTTAACATTGACATTGCAAATTATCTACATTTAAACTCCCAATCGTACCCCCCAATATCAAGGTCGCACAGCGGATCTAGTGGAGTCATAGTGGAGCCGATAATTTATATAAGCTTAACGGACTTTTAAGTGTTTTGCATGAAAGCATTCGAATCATTAGCTAGAGGCACTCTTCTCCAAACTCGAAGCCAAGTAATTTCTTACTAATTAGTACCTATATAAATTACTTCCGCGGACACAGCGACCGCGGTATTTAGTACCGTTTAGAACACAGCTCACGTGGCGATATAGGCATTTCCCTTTCCCAAGGGGTTCATTGGTCGACGACACGGGATGTCGTAGTGCATTGGTACGTAGTTGAAAGAATACAGAGTATAATTAATGTACGAAGGTTGAGGTCTATTTGTGTATAGTGCTTAAAATGAACGAAACATCTCGGTCTAATGCAAGTTTACGGCGGTGGGTTGGCCACCTGTCACAAACGTAGATGTTCGGTCATAATCATAATGTCCTCTCAGTCCTCTCTTCCTAGTATTTGACTGCCTGAAATTTCAGAGACCGATCATTTCGAGGTAACGGGCGCAAATTTGTGATATCTTTTTGTGATGTATGTGTGTTAACTACTTTTCTTTCCCTTGTTGTTGAGCATTGATCTAGCAGCCATCTAGCTCTGAAATCCAAAGTAGCGCCTACCTTGCAGCCTTGTTTACGAGTTACTTTGTCACGTGCCCTGAAATTCACAGCGGAATTATTTGTCACCGTCGTTACGTCATCGCTTTGTATTGTTAACAATGGCGGGTAATCGATTTGCTATTGAGTGATTTAGAGGAATTTTGCCACATTGATTATTTGTCATTGTTCAGAATATTTCATAAAAATCATCAAAACCCACATGAAGCATATGAACTGAACTGTTGACAACCTCCTGGTCTGGTCATTTGAAGGTTCCATTTCTGTCGGAGAAAATTTCTAATCTGGGTGTTCCTGGGATCGCCATCTATATATTGTGCAATGCGTCAACTACGCAGATTAGGGCCAGACCAAAATAACAAATACACCATGCACTTCTAGAGGTGATGGTTTTTAGGGTAATTTCTCGAATATAGAAGAGCTCTACGACTCCTGACAAGTAAGTTAGGCGTGGTTTCGTTAGTCGAGTTTTCATTAGTAGAGTACTTGGATTAAGACCAGACGGCGGCGTCACACACCAATGGACGAATACAATGGGATCGTTCCTGCAATCCGACGTACGCGATTTAAGGACAAAACAAAAGCAGTAAATTTTACGTAGGCTTAGCTTCGTCGACTTTATCTATTGAGTAGTAATTTAGGTGGATATTGATAGAAGGTTCTATTGTAATTGTAAGCCATATGGAAGTTTTATGGAGGATAGTACTATTAAGTATTCTGTACTTCACCCTAAATAATATGGGGTCGAGTCACCTTCGTCCGTAGGAGAATTAAGTACCCTCGAGATACCCTACACGTGACCCTGGGTGGTGCCAACCAGGTGACAACTCTACTGGTGGTAGGCTTCGGCCGTGGCTAGTCACCACCCACTGAACAAAGCCATGTCGCCAAGCGGCCTAGCCGTGTTCCGGCATGATGTTCGGTGTTACCATTCATGGATGGCGGGTCAGATCAGTTGCGCTGCATGTGCCTAGTGAATGTAGCGTCTCGATCTACTGCCGCCTTCCTACCTAGGCAAGTATGCTCCATCGTAGATCTCATCGTCACTTACCATCAGGTGAGATCGAGATCAAATACTTGCCTATAATGTAATAAAAAATAAAAAAAAATATTATGAAGGATAGGCCGAAGACTTACGAAACTATTAACGAGGATAATATCGAAATAATGTTCTTGTGACTTAGGATAAATAATGCATAATGATGCCAACAATGGCCGCCGGCGGAGGTCAAACAGATGCGAGATCGTTCAGGAAAGATCTCCACACTCCGCTGCCCACCTTTATTGTACAGTTTTTACAGACACGGCGGATTCATATTAATTAAACATTAACTTGTTATAATGTATGATAAAAACACTTGATGATTTTTGCGTCCTTGGCAGTGGAACGGTGGACTGTGGTCACAGTCGTAATCTTTCTCAAGCCACGCCTTTTATAATGGCTGGAAGGAGCGGATAATAATGATTGAAAACGGGGCGGTTTCTATTGTCCATTTCTATGTTATTTATAGTTGCAATCAATGCCTTAAATAGCAATCAAGAAATACAGTATAAAATTACGATGTAATAATGTGTTAATGTAGCAGTACATAATAGTAAATACATACACGTAATAAAATAATTGCGGTCACCACCGTGACGGCATAGTCAAGGATGGCTCCAAAATAATGACTGCGATTAGAGTTCCACGCTAATTACATTAAACCATTCTTATTTTATAATTCCCAAATAAACAGCCACTGATGTAGATATCATTTAAAAGGCTAGGAGTATGCCTCGAGAGATCATGACTAGACCTTTATTATGTAAGAACCTTACGACAAACTCTATACAAAGACTGCATTTTGACAATGGGACAGTCACTTTTTGCTGTCAGTTGAGTTGCACAAACAACCCTACGTGGGCTATTTAAAGTGCGTATTTAAAAATGAGTGCAATGTTGGAACTGACAAAAAACAAAAGTTAAATTACAGAATGCAAATTCTGTAATTTCTAAGGAACCCCGAGTGTGAAGCTATGTGTACCTGATTATTATTAGAATTCAGTAGATACCGAGGAAGCAAGTATCCCGGAAACAACATTGGTTTGTTATTGTTTTGCAATAGCAGTTTTTACACGTAATCCGTTTAGTTACCGTTTCAGTTGCAGCTGTCATTGAGAAGGCCTTAGCATAATGCAAGAACTCCATTTGTATTCTAGCCTTAAATGCTGAAACTTTGGACGATGTTTCATTTCTTTAGAACCACTTCGCGAACAGATTCACAGCTGTAAATATATAAAGTTCTATCCACACCAGACGACTTTGTCAAGTTTTCCATAGGTGGAAAATGATCACAGATCGCAGGAGATGCTGAGAGCACGTCTTATACTTTAGACTATAGGTAGTCTATTGTATTTAAACACAGAGTTACGGCTTTAAGAGAATACGGAGCAGTTACGTCTGTCTGCAATTGAAATAGTAATTAATCGAAATTGCAGTCGTGTTCATTGGAATAATGGTATCAATGACGCAATGCATTAGTGTGGCAAAAATACTACCTACTCACACGGTGCATAATATTCTGACCCGTGTCAAAAAAGTGTTGCAAATACTCTGCTAAATGCCAATAGTACCTACTATAACGGAAGTTGTACATATCTAGCAGAAGGCCAAATTTTCAATTGTCACGTCAAGACAAATATATGAAAAAAATTTACTTACAGCAAGTACCTTCGCACATTTTTTTATTTACATTGAGTCACTGGATGACCCGTTATTGCCTCTTCAAAGTACGGTAAAAAATATTCCTAGTTTGTAATTTTCTGAGCAAAATTTATACCGATCTATGCGTGTCGGATTGATTAGCCAACTTAGTCTTAAGATGTATATTGGATTAGGAGAATATTTTCCTGAAATGTGCGGTCGGTACTTAGGTTGAATGTTGAATGACTCCACTAGGTTTTCTCAACGTTTATTATAATAGTATATATAAAATATTATTATATAATAATTCAACTATTCCTGACTCAAATGCAACGATACAAACTACCAGGGCTGTAATTCTGTTGACATAACTAATTCGCAATGGAAGGACCATAGCATCCTAATTGTCACTATTTACAGTTTTAATAAACAGTATGTGTCACTTATGACAAAGCTGTCATAATTGACAAATACGATGCCATTGCCATTTAATGAACAGTCAATTACGTTATCGGACTTCGGACTCAGGCTCTAAGATCTTATTACCTTTACCATAAATCAGTATGTTGTAACTTAAACTGTACATTAATTTAGTTAGAGCTATAAATTTTCTGTAACTTAAATATTTTGCCATAAAAACTTGGTAAGTAAGTACTATTAAACCGTCGCTCAGCCACCGGCGGTGCCTATGCCACGGCAGTCACCGTGACCAGTGACTCACCAGGCTACAAGAAACAATCGAACAGCTGGTCTTCCTAGAAGACCTTTAAATATAGGCTATAAAGCGGTAGTTTTGTAACGGTTGTTTTGAAAACATCAAATAAGTAGACAAATGAAAGATGATACAAAAGAAATAGGCTCTATGGATTAATATTTATAGTTAGGTGTCCTTAACTATAGACTAAGCAATAAAAATAATAACCACCAATTGTACGGTCCCAAACTAAGCAACGGTTGTATTATGGGTACTGTACAATAAAGTGGACACGATCCCAGTATATGTATTACTTATATAGATATTAAACATCGATAACTAGGGTACAAACTTTTGTGCTTATCACACAATGTTGGTCTCTACCAGGATTGCAACGTCGGTACAGAAAGCAGGGTCGCTGTAACAACTGTGCCAGCCTTGTCGTCAAATCTGATTGGCAAAGCGCACGACCGTCGACCAAGCAAACCCAATATCTTCTTGCTTCCTCAACAAGCTGTTGGAAGTTGAAGAAAAGGTGCCACTTAATGTAAAAGTTAACGATATAGTGGTATTGCACTCGTTTGAAAATCTAAGTCTATTGGATACAGTCAGAAAACTTAGAGGTACATTGATCCTATGTTCTTTAATAGGTACACTAACTCTTCTGTAGATTTCCATCCTCGGTAATGACACACGACCCGGTAGCAATGATCGCGCGCACCGTGACCGGTGAGTCAGCGCTTGCGCAAGATCTGCGACCTGCGCACGCGCGGGCCCACAGCGCGCGGCACGGTGGCATTGAGCGTCCGTGACTGGTAGCGTTGACAAACAGCTTCGATGTATGACCTAATGTAGATCACATTGACTTTTCGAAAGTGTACTTATAAGGAAATTGGTCATTCGGCATATTTGGTATACCTACACGTGTCTGCATAGTGACCATTATACTATTTAGTCATTATATTAACAGCACATTCGTTATCAATTTTGTTTCGAGAAAGGAAATTCCATTCCTTGGTGTTTAATTGACAGTTATGAGGCACCGGCAATTGCTGTAACTACTATGTTATCCTACGTACTACATCTATCACTTCATCATCAGCATTGCGGCCTCAAACTCAAATCTTGATTCGGTTAATAATATCAACAGAAGGAAAAAAAAAACAAGGAAGAAATCTCCAAAACAATCCGACGCCAAGTCTATTTTGGTACAAACAGAAATAATATTGCCATTCGGGTAACTATCGGATATCAGAAAAACGGTTGCATCATAGCGCATTATGTGCAAGTTCAAGTTTCAGTTGGGAGATGACGATATTTCCGGTGCGGGCACTTCCGTCCGCAGACACCATAGGGATAGGAAAAGTCTTGACATGAAAGGAGTATGTATATAAATTAGATGGCTGTTGATTTCATTTTTCATCGTACGAGCAACTCCCTAAGCGGTGGGTTTCTTATATCCAAGATAGCTTCATGTATTTAGCTTTCAATCCACTGATAGACTTAATTATTATTCGAAACATCACTCATTCAGGATTTTATTTGAATTCTAGTAGTGTTTTATGTCTATAGCTTTTTCGCGGTACAAACTTGAACGGCGCGCGCTGCTTCAGCGTGGTTTAGTGTTTTGAGCTCAGGGCTCCATTGTTCGGTCCTGCTCTTGGGTGGGCTAAGACTTTGCGACTGCTCAGCAGCTGGTTCTTCTGGTAGTCCTTGTTATTCGATCGTGATATTGGCTGGATTTACTATCGCTGGTATTCTTCATTCACAAGAACGACATAACAATTGATTGCAGGCTTCTGTCCTAAAGGATATTTACTTATGTGAATCTGAGTTGAAATTTAAATAGCTACAATTGCTTAGCGATTATTTTTAGTATCTTCTTGGTTGTCTTGAAGTACAATCAACACGTGTGGGGGATGACATATATTTATTTATAAATAATGATTGAAATCAATACTAATATTATAAATGTGAAAGTTTGGATGGATGGATAGATGGATGGATGTTTGTTACGCTTTCACGCTCGAACGGCTGAACCGATCTGGATGAAATTTGGCACAGAGAGATAGATTATAGTCTGGAATAGCACATAGACTTTTTATCCCTGTAAAATGTATGGTTCCCGTGGGATAGATTTGTTTTAGTTTTTCATAGTGCAAAGGATCGACATGATTTTTTGCGCGGGTAACACCGCAGGGCGCAGCTAGTTATTAATATTTTGCTTAATAGCAATACAGTTAAAACCGCCATGATAACTATTATCATTTTCTATATAACATTATTATGCTAAATTAGTTCTGGTTGTGTGGTTAAGGTAATTACCGACTGCAAACTAACTCCGTTGGTAACATTAAGCATCTACTAAAAGGTCATTATAAACACACCATATACAGACATAATATAATGTGCAGACATGACTCAGTCTTTTGAAGCTGTCGCTAGGTACGTGCAAACAAAAAGTGGACGTGGAAAATAGGTGACATTATGTACCTACTCGAGTTGAGTCAGTACCTCGTCTTTGTTAGTAACCTAACGTTAATCAGTATTTTGGAGCAAAACTTGATAAGGATAAAGATTTAGTCCTCGGTCAGCACCTTATTAATTTCAAATTGATGTGCAAATCTTAAAAACCATTGGCGAACGTATAAAGCAGATTTCGAAAGCAATGTAAATGGTTTTTTTTTTGGAAACTGTCTTAACGTTTCCCGTTGCAAAATGTGTGAGGCACTGAGTGGCGTAAGGGTGGCGGTGTTTTAGTGGTGTCCAGTGGTGAACTTCGGCGGACACAGTAGGTTTGATGATAAAACCTTCATTTGGTTGACTCTTGCGGTGGTTCATCTAATCATGCAAGGAGTTCTTACGAACATCCCATATTTTATTCCTTTGTCCAGTCCTCACTTGTTATACCTATCGATGGCACGTAATGTAGTAAGTGTATTAACTGTAAAACTAACTCGTGCGTGTAGTCGCGTGTGCATAGGTGTGCCGCGCCCCCTAGTTATCGTAAAACGTGATCGATGTTTGTATGGTTAAGATTACTTTTGTATAAGTATTTAATACTTTAAACTCCATGTAAGGAGGAGTAATGTCTATGTATAATAATGGGATAGGAAAGTGAATATAAGTATCTATCAACGCCTGCACACACGGCACAGCACACCCAGTACTTCAGACAGTGGTGAGGCAATCATCCGAAGTTTTTTGGATATAAATATTGTTATTTTTATGTAAAAATACGATAAAGATTTATAAAGTTATCTGAAAGCAATGGATGCGTATCGTCGCAAGCGCAGCATCAGGCAGGCTGTATTATACTGTAGCAGCCGCCCGCTATCCGCGGCCGCGCGGGAGCCGGGAGGCAAAACCGCATTCCGCGCCGAACCTCCGCGCGCGACGCACGTGTCGCGACGCTTGTAGTATCGCGCGCGCTATACGACCGAAAAAATTAAAAATTAAGTGCTTGTGACGTTCCTCTGAATTTTTGTGCAATGTGCTATGGAGCTTGTTTTTATGTGACCGCCCCTGAAAGGGCTCTGTAATCAGTTTTGTTTCATTTTGGAAGTAAACTACCAGGTGAGTACTTCTATGGACAATATAAAATTGCGCCAACTTTATGGGCTATTGTTATTACGTTACTGAGCGTATAATTTTATTGGTAGGCTATATGCGTTTTATGCTAGGTACTATTATTTTTTGTAAATACATATGAATGGACATATTCAGCAAAGATCTGTTTAAATTGTCAAAATAATCGTTGCTGTTCCCATAGACTCTTCTTCTTTGCCCTTTATGATCGTAGTATTAGAATAATAAAATCGTTTGTTGTAAATCAATTTTGCTTATTGCATTCATTTGGGTCCGGGATATTCTTACTTGCCTACGTAGCTAAAACAAATAAAATTACATTCAAGTCATCAATCATTTAAATTACTAACAAATGTTTACACGCTTGACATCATCATGCAATTTTGTTATGTTGTTTTTTAATTGTTTTTTCGTGTGCCCAATGAATGTTTGATGGTTATTTAAGATTATTTTGTCATAATATTTAGCTTTCTTTGTAATGTTATTTTACACCATTCGCCCCAGTTCTTCTTATAAATGATTCACCTTGAAGCGTTGCGACAATCGGTGCGATTTTTTTGGATGAATCATTTTGATCCAAGTGCATTTATAAATCTATACAGGAATTTATCATCATTATCGATGAGACTCATAGCAAGACTTTTATGACTTTCCTCATTTTATTATCCACTTCTATTATTTATAAATCTATCTTAAATTTTGAGAGCGAAGTTAAGTACTCTCCTGAGTTTTTTTTAACTAGAATTACATTTCTAAGTTCTCTATCAGAGTTAAAAATCGATTTGTTAAAACTGGGATTGGAAAGCGAAATATATTAACCAAAATCTAAAAGCTGTAATAATGGCCAGCAATGGCTTACCGAATGGTAAGGCGCATTAAATCACAATGTTCTAAACCGCCGCTTTAAACGTGGATCTTTTAATTTTAAAGTCAACCTTTTGTCGGAGCGTCGCTGCATCGCTTGCTTACAGAACTCAAAGTAAATATCAATTATCAAGACTATGGCAAATGGCAGGGGTTCTAATACTAAGAATTTCTTTGAGTACACAATCAATGCCTCTGCACGTTAGCTACTTTTTTTTTGTTTAAGTTAGTTTATTAGATTAGTTCAAACTATCTTTACAATGGATTGAAAATAAATTTATGGCTCGAAGACAATTTTGCAAATTCTTGAACTTGCTTTTATTACTTGGTTTTGTTGGAAATCACCGCCAAAGAGCATGACAGCTTCAGGAATCTCAGTGGCAGGAGTTTGTATATAGCCGTGTTATCTTCATAAGGATCTATTAACTACCTTTGTATTTTCTATTTTATTGCTACTAGCGACTACTGCAATAACATTTTATCTTATTTTACACGGACAAATGAAACGGGTAATGAGTTTCCCTAGAAGGTGATTGGAATTCAATTGTTTTTAGTTTAACTGCTAACTCGATTGAAAGTTTAGTGTTCGATTTAGTAATAAAGAGAGTGCTTTAGCGAGGTAGGCTGTAAATATTTAATTCCCCGAATTTTATGAGCGTAGTTCAGTTGAATTCAACAATTTGTTTCCATAAAACCTCGAATGCTAATAACGCTTCATTTGTTTTATAATTTGTCATTTCGGATACTGAACGAGTTAGTGCGCCACAAAGTTTAATAATTGCATGCTAGGTACTATTGCGAAGCCTACCGAGTCATTGGTGCAATATTTACCTTAAACCATGAAATTACACTTTCAATAGATAAGTCAGCTTTAATAATGTGTGTGATGAGATGATATACATTACAATTGAGATTATCTTAGTGTTTTCTTTATTAGTAGTTATATTAGTTCTAGGAATCCCGGGGTAAGATCGAAGAAATAGAGATTTTAACTGTACATATAGTAATTGTTTAAAATCCCCCAGTCTCTCTTCGCAAGAGTTTTTTTACCAACTGGATTGCTGATGAGTGTCGCCGAATAGTGAACGTTAGGAGCATCGAGGAACATTGGGGTATGAGATAGTATCTGAGAGAGTCGTGTAGAGAATTGAAGAAGATACCTTTGTCTAGGACAAGGAATTGAGGAATTGTGTTGTCGTTATTCAATTCTGAATCATGATAATTAAATATGTAACAATCAGTCTCACATTTTAATTCACTTGATAACACCTATCTGAATCAAAACAAAACCAGACGCCCGACAATAGTGTTTACATCAACAGATCTCACGTTTGCTGTTATGGATGATAGAATTTTGTCGAGACGGCCTTTGCTTGTTTATTTAGGATTAAATCTTGCACACCTATGAATGTTTATGTTTAAAATATAAGATATGTTTGCTTGCTTCTCTGTTAAGTCACGAACTGCCTGCAATGCGTAGATCAAATATGTTTTTATTACTGCATTCCAAGAAGTTGCGTTGGCTCGAAATAGACGATATCATAAAAGTATTATATGATTTTTGTATGCTATGCTTCCCATGCTAATTTAATAGGACCATTCCAGGAAAATTGTAGGTATATTGATTCGTAGGTAATTTGAATATATGCTACCTGTGGCCCTGCTCAACGACATAGAATTAGGTGGTCGTCTTAAATATATTATAAATTAATTTATCTTTATCTTCCCGTTATTAATATAGCTTGTAACGAACCATTTTCCATTAATTACAATAAAACCGAGTCTTGCGCAAAGAACCAGCAATTCTAGCGATTTCTGCATTTTGCTCCAGTATAGATGGTTGTTGCATACTATGTGGGAACCAGTTGGGACACAATGGTACTCCGGGAGGGTCTCACGCTCTCCGCGGAGTTCTTGCGACATTTCGCTTTGCACGAGGTTGTCAGCGAGTTCGCATTGTGGACAAGTGCAATTGGAGCTGGTTTAACTATAATTGATAAGTCGGTTTCATTGACATTTGATAGCAATTGTGATTGACAATACAGATGAAATTGCTGATACAGAAGTATTAGGGCGTGTTCCACTTCTTGATGTAGGTCTCTTTTACCAAATGATTCACGACCGCAAATTCTAGAAAAATGCAACAGTAAGTCTCAGATGGAAGGTGTGTTTTTCCATAGAAACTGATGTAATTCTTGCGGTCACTATGAACTCCAGATGAACTCGAGACCTACTTGCATAGTTATTTCCAAGAATCCTTCACGACCGCCATCGAGATTGATCGATGATTCAAAATGTGAATCATCAAAGTTCTTAATAGGTGGCCAAGCTTCATTCATTTCTGATACGTTTATAATCAACCAATTATCCACTACAGCTGAAAAACATCTGCCGAGTGACAAGCGAAAGTAGCTTGAAATTCTCCATTAGCACACTGATCGATTAAATCATGCTTCACGCGATGTAGCGTGAGCACAATCACTAAAACATTCAGGAATTCATAATATCTGTTCATCGTTCAATGCTTGTTTGTTATTCATTTACACTTTTTCATTAGCTACCGAGTAGTCAGTATAAATTAAAATGGTTCAATATTTCAAAGACTACAGCAATTGCTTAATTTAGATGGTCTGTGTCTAATTATAGTACGTCGGTCAATAGGCTGTTCTAGTGACATAATTATCATTTACAAAATATCTCAGCTATGTGAGTAGATGGCACTGTCCTAGAATAGACAGTTGAAGTGTATTGTTAGGGTAATCATCCAACGATGGTGATAGTTAGGTATATGATTTTAATCATAAACATGCTCAACGAAGCGCGGATTTAAATTAGTGCGGTGACAATTCTAAAAAGTAGACTTCGGTGTCAGGTGACTGAACTCTATTCAATGTCAAACCCTTGTAATACCAAACTTCAATTCCAGAGAAGGGATCTTTAACTTATCGTGATCCACAAAAAAAATGTTTGATCATTGTAAATATTGAAAGCCTCATTCCTGAACGTAACAGTCCGTAACGCAGCCGAGGAGTTGTTATCACCCATATATTTAATATTGGAATGACTTTGAACATTTTTTATTACATCAATGTCGAGGCGCCAACCGCTCTCTTTCTTCTGCTGCATTTGAACATTCCATTTCTAGACTTTCGTCGCCCTAATCTAAAAAAAATATGTATGCTTGTAAAACTGTACTTGCACTTAATAACTACTATCCAGAATTACACGTTTTATTACCATTTTTACATCATCTTTGTTTGAAAGTCTCATGAGTGATTGTGATTTTCATTTTAAAAAGTGTAACAGTACTTTTAGTCATAAATTAAAATACAATATGGCAGCCTTTGAATGTACACAACAGAAATTTCATGTTTATGATTTTCAAAACTTTCATTTGATGAGAACTCAAGCATTTGTCTATTAATTAAAAGCAAATATAAAACAATGCAGAGGTTAATGAAACCTTGAGAAGTTCTTGCATTTCTGTTTCTAATTGGCCGTGTAGGTCTTAACAAGCAAGGACCTTTTTTCTATTACTACGTAGCCATTAATCTGTTGTATGCATTTGTGTGCTATGAAGGGTAAAACCTGCTGAAGAAATAACTCTTTATCTATTTAGTACATTTTTTTCAGTTTAAAATTTGTCGTCATCGCTAGTAACATTTGTCCTTGATAAAAAAAATATAGTACTTATATTTAGTCAAATGTGAACATCATTCGCACCAGCATCCGCTGGCACTCAAGGCTAAACAAATGGACAGATAAGCGCGGTTTTATTATTACTTAGCAATGTTAGCATAGATAAACACCGTTGGCCAAACACGACCGAATGAGGTTAAACCCTTTAGTTAAAATATTTGATCGCAACCGTTCGGTCTGTAGTGTTTACTTAATACGATTTTTACTGTGTTAAGAAATTTGTGATTGTACAGTTGCTTCTCAAATTCCAATATGGTGTGTTTCCGCGTTGTTTTAAGTTGGTTAGATTGATAAAATGGTTGTTAAAATTTATATCTTCTGGAGTTATTAGGTTTAGGTTGTTTAGTTTTTTTTTATAATTCCTAACGCTCATTATTATGAGGTATCCTTTCCCCAAATTTCCATGGAACCTTTTCAGTCTTTAGGTACTCACTTTTGGGATCTAAGCTTCGATGCGGTCGTGTGCTATAGTTACCAATCTTTTTTAAAGTTTTACGTACTCTATAGCATTGAGTTGTTGTTTTTATAGTAACGTAAGCATACCATAAATCTTATTGTATTGTGAATGGAGCATCCTCAATAATTGTATTATCGTCCGTTTGATCTTTATCCGCGTTTCCGTATTCATTTAGCTTTATCAGTATCAGAGTTAGTGTAGCCCTCGTTTAAGTGTTAATGTATGTTTGTACTTTAGCTGTATCAAGTGTATGGTTAAAATTAGGATTATGTTTAACTATGTTCATGAATAAACATAAGAATGACTCTTTTTTGTAATTGACTAGGTGAAAAATACATCCGTACACATTATGAATATTATACATCTCTACTTTAAAGAAATTCTAATTTGAGACCAGAGAGAGAGAGTAGTATGCCACAAAACTAATTATACCTACCATTCCACTACACTGGTTCTAAGTGAAGACAGTAACGTGCGCAGGCAAGTGTGCTCCCTGATAAGCATCGGGGCAGCGGCGCCGCGTTCATTTGTTTCAATTGGTGCCAGCTGCCGACCCCTGGTCCAGGAAGGATTTATTACTCATCTATTAGTACAGTCTTCCTAGGCTTTTAAGAATCCTGAGTAGTTGCGAATCTTTGAGACCTTTCAGACTGGTTAGATGTTTAATCAGTCCCTTCATTCATTGAGTTTTGAATGTATGGAGTTATAGAGGTTATATTTAGTTTAGCATCGTCGTTACTGGGTAAAACTTTGCCTTAACCTGATGCTGCAACTTCTTAGCTGTGCATTAATTCAATAATTGTTTAAAAATGTATCAATATCTGTTTAGTAACTAATTGCGGAATAAATTGAACAATTTGGAAATATTTTCATGCGAATCTTGACGCGAACTGCAACATTTCATTTATTATTCGGCAACCGCGAACCATTTCGCGTTACCTATTAAAATTAAATGCAAGCTAATCTCTTTCCAATTGAAAAATATAAACGATTTGTTTCTTCCTCGGTTCCATATCGTCTCTTAACGGTTATCTCCTCTGCTTGGTCCGAATGTATAAATTCAGAGTAAATCCACAGATTAACTAAATCAGAGATTTTTTTCGGACTGACGTTGCGATAGCGATTATTTTGAACCGAACGAAACGAAAGTTAAAAAACCTATTGGGCTGTACTTTTCCAAGTGGTAGACAATCGAACACATGCATTATCTTATCGGTGTCATAACCAGCAAACAAACAAATAATTAAACTTATCGGCGCTCGTGACGTGCCGTCAAGCGCGTGCGTTTTGTCAGTAAAATATATTTTTAAAAGATACATTGTAATAAAAATTTGTGCAAGTCTTTGAAGCTATGTCTTATCTATTAAGTCTTTAAGTTTTAGACGACTTACATTGCAAGTTAAATAATTAGAGTTATGTTCACTCTCATTTAGTATTAGACTCAACCAATTGCCTCAACTCTGATCTCAAGTTGTTACAAGAAGCGGCCCCCACGAGGAAGCTGAGACATCGGCAAGGGCAACCTAATAGTCTGTTAATTGGGTTAAATTGGACTGCATTAACGAAATGTCAGTAAAGTACTCAATTTTTACAGACTTTCGAGGCAGACCATTGTTCTGTGTGACTGCGTTAAAATTTAGACTCTCCAATCATACCTAGAAAGAAAGTTAGAAATGCTGCGTCTGTATCTTTTATTCTCGCTATTCTCTCCTAATGCCATCATATTAATTTAATATCACCACCCAACAAAGTACGTTTTTACAATAAACTTATGTATAGTTTTCATTCGCCAGAAACAAAAAGGATATTAAACGTTTACAAATCTACTACGTATTTTTTTTTAAACATGACCGTAAATAAATTAAATGTTCGTAGCTATAGCATTTATTTCTTCTCTGACTCACATTGTCAATTACTCTTAGAACATTGCTCGGGTAAATACTCTCAATGATCTTGGCCAAGAGAGAAAAATCTTTAAGTAACGAAATTACCTAACCGAAAGAATAAACCTGTATACACAAAGACGAACTGCCTTTTTTTTTTTATTATTACATTATAGGCAAGTATTTGATCTCGATCTCACCTGATGGTAAGTGACGATGAGATCTACGATGGAGCATACTTGCCTAGGTAGGAAGGCGTCAGTAGATCGAGACGCTACATTCACTAGGCACATGCAGCGCAGCTGATCTGACCCGCCATCCATGAATGGCAACACCGAAGATCATGCCGGAACACGGCTAGGCCGCTTGGCGACATGGCTTTGTTCAGTGGGTGGTGACTAGCCACGGCCGAAGCCTACCATCTTTATTCTTAAGAACACAATTAGTGTAAGTGTTTGTTTTTAGTAAACGGTATATCTTCACGCCGATTGTCTGATAAGCTCAGTGCTGTGTAATTTGGCTTCGTAAGACCGTTAATTGAATTGGATTGGTCTAATAAACTCTGGTGGAATTGGCTGATATATTTGCTGAAGCGTGATACGGGTAGCTATGTGTTTTGGTAAGAGATGGGTCACCTCATGGCAAGTGATGAACTATTCTACTGGTTCTCTTTCTGTAGGGAAACAGCATATTCTAATGTAATCGAAACGTCATCACGAAAACATGCTGTCACTGTCATACTTATTTATGAAATCTGCGGTGTGAAAGGGATAGATGACGTGACGATACCGAAACGGTACGTGAAAAGGATTGCTTGAGGTACTTTTACTCATATTTTTTTATATATCTGTATAGTGGTTTATATTCTCCACAACTTGACGCGTCACAATGAAATGTGTTCCTCATTAAAACAATAATCACTTTAAACGATCAAACGATATCGGACGGAGAAAGTTCCCGTTCACAGGATGCGAGCAATTCTTTTGATACCACTCCATTTACCAAAGTATACATGTTGTTAAGCGGAGAAAAGTTGTGCATAATTAAAGTTTGTAAGTTTAGATGAAGGTCTCCGGGTTAACTGATGCCAAATCGATTTTTTTTTCACTAATACGCGCTGCGTTATTCCTGAGTGCTATAAACTACGTTTCCTGAAGTTACCACAGAAGGAGCCGCAGGCAGAATCTAGTTTAGAAATACAGTGCTTCTTTCTTTACTGAAGACAATTAATTTGAGTCTATTGATTATTTTTGCTTCGGAACTAGACCTGTTTGTAATTAAAGTACCTAAGATTTACGTGTTTTAGAATCTGTATATTCAATGTTATCATTTCACATCATCCTCTTGCTCAAAGTTAGATTATGTTTTTTCTCGCTAGTGGTAGCTAATGTCAAACTAATGAGTGAGTACCTAATAATTGCTAGTTACAATATAAACGTAGAAAGTTAAATACTCAAATTGCGACGGTTAAAATATTTTTTTGTTGTTCATGTAGTAATGTTTAGTCATTATAATTATAAGTTTTAATACCAACTTACATGCGCTCTTAGATTACATATCCGTGCAAACATTCATTATATTTTATAAGATGCATTGAATACCTGCCTCCAGAACCCATACATTTACTGAGATGATCCACGTACGAAATTGCCAGTTAAAGTTTATGTAAAATACATTCGGTTTAGAATTCTATCTATCCTCAATAATTGTAATCAATAAGGGTAAAAGCTGTCTAATAACATTTAAATGGATTGGTTTTGAAAAATCAGCAGTTAGGTGTTGCAATTTTCTCGACACCCAAATACTCCAATTAAATGGAGTAATTTTCTTCAAAACACATCGTCATTATAATTGAAGTGAAGTGAAAGTGTCGCAGTGTGATTGCGGACTATTTCATATGTAATTGATCGTGTGTCCGTCTCTCGCGCATGCGGGCACGACGCGTTATCTATTGGTGTTAGTGTCAATGTGTACACTGCACAACATTTGAATTGAATTATGGCTGTTAATATAATCAATGGTGGTTCTGCTATTGAAGTTATGGTTAAAATATACCACTGTTTGCTACAAGATAAAAATAATCTCGCGGGGGAAACTATTCATGCGTTAGCCGTATATTATTTACTTGAAATTGATAGAAATTCACATATCCGGAACAAAATGATTTCTGATTTCAATTTTTATAATTTCTAGGTCTAAGAATTTTTCCGCCATACTACAATCAGTTTCTATTTTGTATTTAATTCCTATGAACTTTTTAGGTAAATGTATTGCTATTATAATATGTATTTATGTAGGGAATTCATGCTTAAGGATTTGCGCGGGAGCATGTCGACCGTTATCGATTTAAAAAATGTCGTGGTAAAATTCATTCCTAGTTGCTTTATATTTGCTTGTTAACTTTATAGGTTATGGAGGCTTTAGGTATGATTTTATATATTTATATTCTTTAGTGTACTTTCGTATTTTTTTTACGTTTTTTTATGTACCTCTTTGGATTGTATAGTACTTAAACTTTTCCTATATTATCGTCTGCTTTATCAATGTCTCTTTGATAAGTTATGGGATTTCACACTAAGTATATTTGTAGGTTCCTATTTATATTATTATTTTGATCATAAAGAACGTCCTATTATAAGGCTTTTGACCATTTTTCTACTACTAACTTACATTCAACATAACTAACAAACGCCAAAATATAAAAAATGAAATCTATCTTTAAGAGAAAACGGTCGAAATTTCTACAAATCGCATTCCAATTGGAACAGAGAGATCGAAGATACTTGCACGCGAGCTGGAAGCAAACACGAATTCTTACTATTGTTACTCATGAATGCACATGCATTGCGCATCTAATCCTCCAAAACTTACGTATTTGATAACAAAAACGGCAATGAACGTTTCGAAGGTGGGTGATTTCGTGATGGTTGTTACATTAAGTTTGCATTGCACGTGTGAAGGCGTCTCGGTATAATTGTTGGGACAGAGGGCGAGATGCGTAGTGAATCGTTAATAGACTGGGAATTCCATAGCTGATATTATTATGTGATATCATAGTACGTTTTTATAACCTTATTGTTTGTCTATTTTTATGATATGCTTTTTTTTACTATGCAGGTGACAGTGTATTGTAATTTTCCAGTTAAAACGCTATCGACTAGTTACACTAAAAATGATGCCTCTGAATGTCATAGCGCGTCCAAGGAAAAAGCCCCGATATGATTGCTCATTTTGCTACGCGTCTGTAAATCGAGCAATTTCTGTTGATGGATCATTATCGCTCAGGGTGAATATATATATTTATCGTCATTAATGACACTGCCCTACCTCGTTGGCACAGTTGGCAGTGACCCTGATTTTTGTAACGTGGTCCTTTTGCAAACGTTTTGTGGTTGGATCACGAATATTTGTACCCAACATACGTTGATCGTTGCTTAGTTTGGGCCCGTGCAGTTGGTATGTTCGTCTGGCGATATTTATATATTAAGTCAGGACCATTTTCTTGGTTTTGGATTTCGTTGGTTTGGAGTTCCTTGGGTTTCCTTGGTTTTGGAGTTCATTCGCGAAATGGCACTTTGGCAAATTAAATTATAGCGATATTGAATGGCTGGTAGTCTAGTGGTAATTGTGAATTAGTACGTACATAGTAAAAATATTAAGGATTACCGATAAAAACTATAATTTTACTTGTACATATTTGACCAAGCTATGAACTTATCAACTCTATAAATGTTTCTATTCCAATAGTTGATATTCATGCTCTATCTTTGTTGCTAAGTTTGTATGACACACGTCCATACATACATACAGTTTTTGCGATCTCTACATACATCGGGACCCGGAGCGACACGCGGCGCTTCCGCTTGCCGACAGTCATGGCCTGAATTAACTCTACCTTTTAATGGACGAATCATATTGACTGATTCTTATTTATTGATTATTTTGTTAGAAGCTGGATAAAATGTTTTGCTGCGCATGAAATTACCATTTTGTTTACAAATAATTTCCCACTTTTTTACGATTGGTCGTTAGCTTTTTAGATGATTAAAACTCGCTCTAACTACTTCTGCTTCCAGCCTGTTGTTTTATCGTGGTGAAATCCTCTTGGATACCCGCATGCCTCGGGGAGGGCAAGCGGGCTATGTCGGACTCCTACCGCAGTTCTTCTTGCAGCCAGTGTCAACCCACTGCTGGGTATAGGCTTCTCGTCCATCCATAATCTTATTACCATAATAGTGTTGACTTTAACGTTACTTAAAACCAATGTAAGGAACACAGTTAGACATAAAAGGACGTCAGGGTACGCTTGCTCATGAATCAATTATATAAAGTAATCTGATCTCGAACGGTAGACTATTCGCTTCCACCCACATCTAGAAGAATATCGCTGTCTCGTGTTACTCCAGCCTTACGTATCGGGTTCTGTCGTCCTGTGGTTTCTCGTATCAATGATGACTAATACTTAATTATGATATAGTACTTAATTTTATTTGGATGTGATCTAGCAAGGGTGTAAGTAAATGGCTTTGTAGTGTAACGGATAACATGGAACAACTCATGATTCTGGACCCCCAGAGTTGTAATTTTCCGTCGATCTTTTCATTAATTATATATTAGCATTTTTTTTCAGTATTTTTAAATTGATTTTATCATGAAATTGTAATTGAAGTCGCACGGAGCGTTGTCATAGCGTTGTTAACGATACATTGCCCGCTCAAAAATTACAACTTTTGTAATCCATGATTTTCGACATAAATTATTGTTCAAAGTCAATGCGATTTGTTAAACTGGTCTAAGATCTCGATTGACCTCATAATAATCTGCATAGTTCACGCCGTAGTCGTAGTTTCGACATCAACACGATCACTTAATCGCGTATGAACCCGTTTACCCGGAAGACCAGCATATCGTTAAGTAACATTCTATTCAAGTTAACGCGCATGACAGATGCAAACCGCTACGGGTGTAACGCAATTGTTACCATCGACATTATTGTTATACGCCTGTAACACTATTTGGGTCTTTCAATCCATTCGTGGATGGCCGCTTTCATCATCACAATTTCTCAATCCAACAACAGGCATAGCGCCGGTACTTATTTCAAACATTTCATAATGAGCGTCATTCTGTCACTTTTCTAATACATTACTAGTTTAGCGGAAAAGGGAAGATCTTCCAGCCAGGCGGGTGGCCTGGTGGCGCGGCCGCTATGCCCCTACGGTTATTGTCGGGACCTTGTATATATGTTACGTGCTCCGAAAACTCTTATAGCGTGATTCAGGATCGTGTTGAAAATTGTCTATTGTTCTGAATGCGTTCGTAGCACTATATATGTGTAGCTTGTGTTGGGGTTGAAGAGGTAGCTACACTAGCTTCTGCCCGCGGATTCTCGATGAAGCATAGCCTATAAGCACTCAGTTATAATGTAGCTTTCCATTGTTGAAAGAATTTTTAAAATCAGTCAAGCCAGTTACCATGTGTATCCATGGTTACAAACTAGCACACTTACTCTACATAAAATTGGTATAGATTGTCATGGTTAAGCTTTTTCATAGTTCAACAACCAGCCTTATAATAAGCTTCAGAAAATACCTCAGAGCCTAGTTTTCAAATATATTGATTAATTATCGATTACGACGGACTCAATGTGTATTTGTATTTCTATTCTTATTCTGTATTAGTCTATCTACGCGCATTACGCATCATTGCTATCGATTGGTAACTATTAATCCGGAAATGAAACCAAAAAGTTTCCCGCCACCTGCCTCACAACGCACCCCTCATGTCTCGCATACAAATGTGCAGTATCGCGTGTGATCGACCCGACAACTCACTGTCAAGGTTGATACATAGTGTTCTATTCTATGGTAATACAACGCTAAATTTAGACACACAAAGCCTTATCTAATCTGCACTATGAATTGTAAAAAATGTAGTAAACGTGTTGAATTTTAAAGTTCCTTCTGCAGATGTGCGTTTTGTTCCCATAAAGTTTTTTGGTGTCTCGTGTTGTTTTGATAAATTTCCAGATTGAAACTGTTCCTTAGGATATACATATATTGGGTTCAGTTTTATACATTTCAATGTTATGATATTTATGAATCAGAATCATCCTATCGCGAATACCCTCTTATGTTTCCAAGTCCACCCACATTACAACAGGATACGCTATCCTGCTCTGTGCTTATTTCGTCCATAACATCTTTGTCTTCATAATCATCACTAACTTTGTCATCATTATAATATTTTATAATTTCGACTCTTTTGATTCAAATACAATTTCCTTTTATATGCATAAAAATACCTAAAACAGCAAATATCCTCATCCCATAGCCATTAGTGGCTTCCTTCGGCGATCATGTGAGATTAATTAGTGACGAAATTAGATCAGGCTTTGAACATAGAATCGTAAAAATGTAGACACGGATGCGGTATCGAGCCGTGGTATTTCATAATTATAATCATTTGGCTGTGTGGTATTTATTTTCATATCGTCGTAAAGGTACCTTAAATGTTATAGAGAAGCGAGGGGATAGTTATTTATTGATGTAAGTAAGAACTTTTACAACTATGTATGAGAGTTAAGGTTTTCATGAAAAAAATTAAAAGTATTAATAAAACTTTTTTTTTACATCTATCATAACAATTAAAGAATGGAAAAAAACAAATTGAAAACAAATAAGTGCTGTTTAAATGATTATATAGAAAAGTCAATATTCTACAAATAAGAAATCATTCCATGCAAAAACTGATTGACAAAACAATGTGTTAATGCAGAATTAACGGTTGCCCAGCGACAATAACATTCGTACTGAATTTGACATCGCCGTCGCTCAGTCGACTCCCGCGCATACATCCCTGTTTCCTTATCCATCATGCGCAGGCGCAGTCCATATGTTCTGCT
This sequence comes from Pheosia tremula, assembly GCA_905333125.1. NCBI lineage: Eukaryota > Metazoa > Arthropoda > Insecta > Lepidoptera > Notodontidae > Pheosia > Pheosia tremula. The sequence continues at coordinate 660,757 of HG995397.1, forward strand.
TACGCTAAATCGATTGGCCAGCTTTGTTCTCTGTTTGAAAACATGTCAAATACAAATTTATACGAAACGCTCACCAAATGCTTTCTGTCTCGAATGGGCATTCTTGGTTCATAGTTCTTAAGTGGTATTTGCTTTAGAGATTTATGGGCTACGGAATAATTTATCAATTCGAATGGCATAAGCTTTTGTTGGATCGGAATATGGTAGGTCCAAGAACAGAGCAATGGGTAACTTTATTTGTGTTTAGAATAATAATAGTTCTCCTTTAGTGAATAATAGACTGGTTGTCGTAGTGAAGGTTGCTTTATTTCTCTTCTTCTGTCATGCCAATACCATTTTAGCGGAAAAGGGAAGATCTTCCAGCCAGGCGGGTGGTATGCCTGGCGGGGCGGCCGCTATGCCCCGACGGTTATTGTCGGGATCTTGTATATATGCTACTTGCTCCGAAAACTCTGATAGCGCGATTCAGGATTGTGACGTCACTTGTCTATTGTTCTGAATGCGTCTGTAGTGCCATCTGCGTAGCTTGTGGTGCGGTTGAAGTAGTCGCTACACTCCTGACTAAATTTTGGTTTCAGCACATGAAATCCAGCAATCCCAGATGTGCGAACCGGGGTTTGAACCTGCGACCCTTGTTACCGAGGCGAGCGTTCTACCAACTTGGCTATCACTTCTTCTTCATTTATATTTGCATTTATGTAGTATCGAAAGTAAATCCCATACTTGTGCGATCCAATTACTAAATATCAGTGTTTAAGCCCGAAGTATACGCCTTAAGGACCTTTAACCTTTGAAAGTAATTTGCTGGTATTGTGTTCGTTGCGTAAAGTATTGTTTGGCCGCCAGCTGTGCGTGCCGTATTAGGTTCGATTACTATAATAACTATACCCCACATCGATAACGTAACCACTTGAGGTTTGATCAAACTATTGCCAATAGATCCATGTATTATCAATTTTATATTAAGAGGTGTTCGTCTAATGTATAGATAGTGTTTTCCTTTTTTTCCTAATGTTATTTATCACAATTCAAATACTCTAGGAAATGTTGCAAGTTTATTGTTTCAGTCTAATCACAAGATTATAGTTACATGATAATCATTTTTTAGTATATCTGTGACTTCAACGGTCTTGGTATTTGGTATTAATCTGGATACCTCCCGATTTGAACATGCACGCGAGATGTTGCACTTGTTGCATAAAACATTTGTCTGAACATGTTTATGTATTTGTTTTGGCGTATCAGTCTTTTGTTCCAATGTTTGATTAAGTGGGCGTTCCATATTCCTTATTACCAAGGGTCATATTGATTTACCAAAAAAATAATGACGATCTTCGTTTAATGATAATATCGTTGTCATAATAATTAGGGTCATTATTAATGTCAACATGCCTCATGCAGATTTACATGTACATACTTAAATGAATGAATGAACTGGTATGTTATTCTAAGAATTCTTCTGTATTATTTTCCTTATTTAGCTCAGCACCTTGTTTGTATGATGCTTAATTTTAGATTTTTGAACAATGTTTGCCCTCCACAACAATATATAACTTGGTAATGTGATTCTACAAACATATATGTTTATCACACGAGTATTATATTAATTTAACTTTTTAAGCTCCGATGATAAAATACTCGTCTTCGAAGTAATTAATTTTCTACTCATTAATTTCTTTCATTATCTTCATACTAATTCCTAGTGAGTTGACATTCAACTACTCGCAACATTGCCGGTGAACTAAGATGCCATATTTGTAAGTATTCATAGATCCACATTCCAGAAGTAATGGATTCGTCTACCAATCGTCCGGTTAACGTTAAATTTAACTGTTGATCCAATGAAGATAATCTGTTATTTAATTAGATTTTTTTGTCTGTTATTAATTAGATTGCATTTATTAGAAACTGCGACGCGACTTCGTCTGCGTCTTTAAATTGATATAACTTTTTGATTTATGAACTGATTGAAATAAAACATACACTACACTTTAAGTGAAGCTTACTATAATACATTACTGAAAGCAGCACCATAATCGCTTAAGCCGTTTCTGAGATTAGCGCGTACAAACGCACAGACAAACAGACAAAAAACCAACAATCATTATTTCGGGTTCTAGTGCGTTGATAAAAGATTTTTGTCATATATATTCCAAGTACAGACAGTATCAGTTACATTTTTATTAGATGTATATACATATTTAGTAAAAGGGTTTCTCGTAATCGTACTTTGTCCGTACAATATAATCCATGCAATTATAGGAATATACACGTACGTTGGCAATTATCTGAATGATCGATTAATTACTATATTGGAACAGATCCCTTGAAGGGTAACTAGAGGGATAATTGATAAGTAATTATGAAGTATTGCTTCATAATGTGGATTGATTACATTTGTAACTGTAATTAGCTGTAATACTCTTGTGTCGGTCACGATCCGAGTTGTATTATAATTTGTGCGCGTTCGGTTCGCAATTAGAATGGTTGGTTTAATTAGATGGGTTACCCCTAATTACATGTGAACCATCATCTATCAGATAATGATTTACATGAATTAGGGATTAATATTAAGCTAATAATACATCTAAGCGATAATGTTTTGAGAGATCTATATTGTACAGTATGTACTCATTTCACGGTCTGATTAGCGCAGTTGGCAGTGACCATGCTTTTTGTGCCAAGATCCCGGGTTCGAATCCTGGTAGGGGCAAACTTTGTGTCATGAGCACGAATGTTTGTACCCAAGTAATGGATGTTTAATATCTATATAAGCAATATATAATGGGTTCGCCCCCATTCAATTGTACGGTACCCATAAAACAAGCGTTGCTTAGTGTGGTACCGTATGGTTGGTGTGTTCGCCTGACGATATATATATTTTTAATAGGACATATCTGAAGATATTTTTTAAGTTATTAGTTGGATCGATAGCGTCACTGATTTCTACTAATTTATTTAACAGGCAATTTCAAAAATAAATATTTACGATTGAGACTCAGTTCGAGTTTCGCATGTGAAAATCTATATTTTTGAAATGGGACCTACACGTAGGTATTTACACTAGAAAGCAGCATATTAAAACGGAGATGCTATGAGCCGTGATTTCTACCAGCCCGTGGGAATGAGGTTTAAACAATGGACTACAGAAAAAACTCAGGATTATTGTTCGACAGACGAGACGTGGCGGATGCGCACACAGTGTGACAGACATGCGCAGTAGGCTAATTTAGTTACATACAAACTTTTAGGAAAATACCAATACCGTAGTCTCACTGCTGTGTTTAGCCTTCCTCTAAATGTGATGGGATACAGTTTGATTCATAGTCCACTACGCTAGCCTAGCAGTAGGATTGACGTACTACGCGCGTCTTCAAAAACTGTAGCTTATTTTTTATTAAATTCAATGTAATCTTTTATCACTGTGTGTGAAGAAACTCCCGTTACTATACTACACATTCTTAATTCTTACTCTACGTCTAGCTGCGCTTGCGCGCCAAATCTCACGACCTTTACTTCAACGTTGCACCGTAATCGCGGCTAGTCTGTAAATTAACGCCGATAGCACGGTGATGGCCAGACGATGTCCCCCATTAACACTGATCAGGTGGCCAGCTTCTCATGCTTTTTTATTACATTATAGGCAAGTATTTGATCTCGATCTCACCTGATGGTAAGTGACGATGAGATCTACGATGGAGCATATTTGCCTAGAAGGAATCTGTTCACTCTCGACTTGAATACATCCAGATTGTATGTATTGTATTATATGTATTTTGCCGTTTATGTAATGATGTTCACAATGAGCAGATATTAACGATAATTTGGATATTGGAAGTGCAAAGCCCAACACAAATACCACGTGTTATAGACTATTTACTGAAGGATCCATTTTAAACTTTATAAAATATCTCCACACATATTAGTTGCCTAAAAGTATTCCAAAGTGTCAAACTAACGTTGGCTCGCATGAGGCACGTGTTCCATTGAATGCACACAAAGGCCCTCCAGGGCTTCAGGTACAATGTTCGCAGAAGTGGACGCATCCGGCGCCTCCTAACAAAACAGGGAGGCTGCAACATGTGCGCGTGGCACAAATGACAAAGAAGTGACAATAGTTGCTATTGTCACTGTTTTACGGTTTTTGAGCGATCAGGTCGGTCGAGGTAGCGTTACTCGAGGTCTCAAAGTTATAATGTGGGAACCATGCAGCCATTAACTTGTAATGATATACTTAGAGTTGTACTTTTTTTGACCATGCTGCTAAAGTCTGCCTAGCCGTTCCTACATTGTTCTCATATACCATTGTAGTGCTAAAAAAAACGATGGAACTTTTTAAAAAGAGCAACCATGGAGTTTCTTGCCCGTTCTTCTCCATAGGAACGGCATTCCGAACGGGTGGTAAAGTTGTAGCTTAGTATTTTGTAACGTAACTATTTTGACGATTCATAAGTACTGTACTTAAAGGTTTACATTAATAAAAAATGTTCTGATGTTTCGGCATACATTCTATATTATAATGACAAAAGTTTGGAAGGGCGTTTTTAAGCATGATATATAACTGAACAGATGAACAATCTTCAGACCTACGGAATTCAGCTTCTTTTGGCGGCCCGAAATAACACATTATTTTGTACTCCATTTTTTTTCAGAAGAATGGTGCTTTGTCGCTGTTGTAGATAGATTTAAACTTTCCACAAATTTAAAGGCTAAGGTTATGTTACTTAGTCTTCAAATATTTACAATTCTTGGCCTCGTCCTCCAGGGCCCGGTATGCTGAAACACGTGGCGGTGTCGCCGCACCGCGCGCGCGCCGACTCCGTCAGCCTCGCCTCGTCCGCCTCGTGCTGCAGCCTCGGCAGCCTCGAGCACCGGCACGACTCCGTCTCCGAGCTGTCCCACAGAACGGTAAACATTTTTTCTTTTATTTGTTTGATTTTCAGTGGCAGTTTTGTTTATGTTACTCAAAAGCTCTTTCGTCTGCCGATCTATTAAGCGCCGCTTAAGCTTATTCATATATTTTTAGCGCACAACCATAATAAAATAAGGTCAGGCTGAGCTTGACATTACTTGGTCATTCAGAAGTGGCTAAGAGCCAAATAAAAAAGTTAAAAGCCTACCGCTCGCTGTTTTGTTGTCCGTAACCTATCCCTTAGGAACGAATGACGTAAATTGAATATCAGTAATGATAACGATTTTAACCATATCTGGACTAGCTTCTGAGGGTTCACTTGAAAATCTTCATCTTGATAAAAAAAAATGGTAGTACGAAGATATTCTTTTGTAATTTGCGGTCATAGGTTATACTATTAGGGCGAGGAAGTCCGCCCACGCCCGGGAATCAGTCGAATCTCCCGGCAGCGCAGATTACTAATAACCGTCGGTAGGGTGAGAACAGTCCATCCGTTTGCGCAGGCGCATGCGATGATTAATGACAGGACAGTGGCTATTTCGCTGGCATCTAGCATCTCGACTGTCGTCATGTTTTGTCTGACCCAATCTGGTCCTGCGTGGGAATAGGCAATGTGCAAGCAATACTATTTCGAATAGTCCCTTTTAAATGTGTAACAGTCGGCTTCATTGTACTGATAATGATGATGTACTGATATAAAACCAATTGTGATAGTCGAAAATTAATTCAGTTAGCTAGAATTCCCTTTTCCGTGATATTCTTTTTACCGGCATGCTGTTACTTGTCAGCGAAATACGATCACCATCAACCAAGCAAAAAGTGTGGAGTAATGGAAAGTGTTGATCACTTTTCCCTACCATCTGAACTTTTACTATCCATTAAGCGGATCCCAACAAATTGATACAATAACGTAAAGATGACGACAACTCCGCGCATGCGCAATTTTCTCGAAAATTCACTTTTTTGACGGCTAATGGTAGAATTTTCTATGGGTCTCAAGTTCTCATCGTGTAGTTGTTTCCATGGGAATCAGTATTTGTGCCACGAAATATGTACCGACAGGAAACATTTTGTGGACATAGTAGTTAGGGGGGACTCTTATCGTATTTAAATACGTATCGATACTATCGCTGCTGGTACTGCCTAATACATATGTTTAACTTTAATAGTGTACAATATTTTAACAATCAGTAGGTTACCAGACAATATTCCGAAAGAAATAAATAAATCGTTAGTAATTTAAAAATTACACCACGTACTAAGAGCACTTAAAAATAATGCTGGTTCACCTTCATAAAAAAAAACATTATTTACACAATTATTTTATTCATAAACGTGACCTGTATGACATACTTGTTCTCCTGTTAGAATATTTTACAAAAATTTTGTTGTAACTTATATATTACCTTCGCTGCTTCGTAATATGATTATAGAATCTGAACAAAATTATCCTGTGCATCTCAGATTTCCCAGTTTACAATTTACCTTACTTGGCAAATCCGCAAAGATATGTTGATACGTCACCGTATCTTTGCGAATTAATATTGCATAAATTAACCATCAGTGTTGCAAGCAGTCACATTATTTACGATTAACACTCGCAAAACTTACTTTTCTTCGTAGATATTATCCTATGATAGCTTGTATTTTGCATGAGCAAGAATTTGTTTATTGCTTGGCCGATCTTTTCAGAGAATTAAAATAGAGGTATTTTTTTTATCTGAATTTGATCACGGGCTCCTAGCGCGCACTGAGAAAATGCCTCATGAACTGAGTGCAAAAAAATATATCTCATAAATTATAATAACAAAATTGATTAAAAACTTTTATGAATGTCGGTTATCATATTTACTTGCTGCATTTTTTCATTACTTCTTACAACGTTATCAAAATTGATAAACGTTCAATTGCATACATGCTATAAGATGGGCCACACAATAGTTAGACGCAACCTAGATGCTTCTTAAATATTGCTCTTTTATGCTTTGTTTCCACAATTGTCTTAAAAATAACTGTTCTAAGCAAAAATCCTAATTTTTCGACATAATCCCTGGGAACAGCTCACAATAGCGCCGTTTCGACATTGTGTGCAGTCATTACCAGCAGTGGCTTACTAATTAAGAACGACACTGACATTCTGATGGCCGATAGAGATACGGCTGATTTCACGATTGTCCGCGACAAAGATGTGAACATTGCTGGCGAAGCTATGAAGATATTAAACCAGTATTGTTAAAAAGGAGCGATGGAAAGCGATCTTGTGTGAGTTTTGAAATGATTATTGCTACCAAGCTTCATGAAGTGTCATTACACTTTAGTGATAAAGCTAATTCAATTTGGATGTAGACAGACGTCATTGAGTGAGCTGTTATTTATAAAGGTTCATTATATTTCTATGAAATTTTCATAATAATAATGGCCATGAAAAAATAAATGTGTTTGTATATTCATACAGAAAATCCTGTTTTGTACCCTATTAGGTATTAGGGAAATTTAAATGGAAGTGTTGATATATATATTAAACATTATGTTTATTAAATAAATAATCGTGTATGTTGGAGGGGATTACCGCAACTACTTAGATGGTTTAATCGGGATTCCCCGGCAATTGCAAAATTGTTATCTTCTGTGGCCCAGTCACCAACAATGACATGTTCAATCAAAATTGCATCCACTAAGTCAAGTCGACCAAGAAACTCCTTTATCACCTTAAGGTTGAATATCATCTCCACATCGCATCGCCTATTAATCGCAAAGCCTAATTTCGTCATTTGTTATTTATATGAATTTAGAACGTATCAAATATGAACCTTCTTAGATTTTTCATTAACTAGAAGTTCTTGTCACTACTGATAAACCACATTCATGGCCGACCTTAAATACTTGTTTGCATCAGGTAGTGCTACCATTCTAGGTATCACTCTCGGAAAATCCAATTATTTTAACCGGTGGAATTCAGTATTCATTCTTAGATATAAGAAGATTGATTGTGCTATCTAACGAGATGTTCATGACTACCGTCCTCGATACTCAGTCTGCTGTCTGCTAACCATATGGTTATTGTTTATAACCAGTAATAACCACCGACTTAACTTACTAAGTTTATATCGCACATATGCTCAAATCCGTTTGAGTATTCAAGATATATGAAGCCGTTTCATATTTCACGTCAACGAGATTTTTGATTTTGTATACTGCTTGCATAAATTCCTCTAATGCAATTACCTAATCGCTTCTGTATGTAACACACATGGTGAGGAACAGATGTGTGCAAGTTATCTCCAACTGGATAATTGTTTTCCAACACATTTTTTATATATAAACGTGATGGCGTGTTACAAACCAATTTAGGTTATATCCGGAGCTCCCTTCTAGGGTCAAACCTTGGCGTCTCCATTAGTTACCACTGTCGATACTAGCTTACATTAGGAGTGTGTGTGGCTGGTACTGGCTTACGTTAGGAGAGTCGGGAAGAGTGTGCGGGCGCCAAGTCTCATCCTTATAAAAAGAAACTACTCAAGTTCTTTTTTCAAAACGTTTGTGTATAAAAAATTTACCAATACAGTGTCCCCACGTCAAAATAGAGAGTCTTATTATGGACAGCAATTTAATCCGATGTATTCCAAGAAAGAACTAAAAAAACTGTCTGATATAGAGAAAGAACAATGCATACTTGCAGACATGCACTGCGCTCGCGCACATGTCAATACAGCCGTGGGAACGCGCACACGCGGGACTCGCACATACTGCCACCAATCATCTGATAATGACACGAATCACGAATTTATGTCTTAATCCATTGTCTTAAAGCACAGCGATGATCTTGATGACCATCGAGTTGTCACCGGAAAATATACCTTATAGCGTCGTCTTTAGAAGTTTATATATTGCGTTTTTATTAGGGAGTTGTTATCTTAATTCCATTGTCTTAAGGAATCGCAATATAATACATCGTTATCACAGAAATATAGATCTTAATACATTGTATTAAGCTGCTACTATAGTGGCTAAAGTCGGTTTAAGTATTTATTTGTTTAATTGTGTGTATTAACGATGGGGCGACCCAATTCTTGAGATTATGCAATGTATAATGTTTATATTCCAGAAACGTCTATATTGCATACTGCTTTGTTATTATACTGACCTAGTTTAGATGCAGCCAGACAGTCTGTGGACAATGTTAATAACAGGTACATTTTCATTTAGTTAAGTACTTTCATACATTTAATGTCTTCTAAATCTTGCAACCCCATCTATACATTATTCCCTACAAAGTAAATCAGAGCTACAAAAGATACCTTTTTAGGGCTACTTACATAATGGGTGTGCCAATGTCAATCTTCCGTCTGTTAGTGAAAAGAGACTTAAAACTAACTCATTATTATATAAATCCTTGACCACAAAACGAATAAATAACCGAAAACTTTTATAAACTTTAAAAGAGTCGAGCAAACAAATGTTAAAGAATGAATCGAATGTCGCTTTAGTACGTCACGTTACTCTTGCGACGTCATATCCGCTCATTACTGTCTCTGGATCCGGGCTTTCTACACGCACGACATGTGAAATGTCCATTGGGACACCAGCAGTATAGTCTACCATTTCACTCATCAATGATGCCTAACTTCACCCACGCCATAAGAAATATGTCAATTCCATTCATAGTTCGATTCTTTAGCATTATTTTACTCTTCTTCAAATTCTTTTACTGATTTCTTATATTTGCGCGAATACTACACATTGAAATAAACTTATTTTAAGGATTTTATCGCGTTTATTAAGATGGCTGGGTGCTAACACAGACTTGGGATCCAGTAATTAATATAATTAAATCCGAAACCAAGCGCACCATTGCAAGACCTTAAGGCACAGTGAGTATTTTCTGCGTAGATCGGACCGCAAACAACAACTAAATTTGAGGGTACCCCAGTTCAAACTTTGACCTTAGGAGTCAAACACCTCAGTCTCGTAACCATGGTTGTTGTAAAGCAACCGAAACGTCGGGAAGGTAAAAACAGAAAATAACCGCGATAAAATCCTTATTTTTTTTTATTTCCACGAAATTCTTTATTGACTTTCTCAAATTCCATTCACCCCTTATATCGTTACCCAAAATGCTTAGTGAAAAGCAATTACCACCAGATAAGGCATGAAAATATTAATTCGCAATCGTTCAATAGAAAGTACTCGTACAGTTGCGTCGATGCGATCGAGTTGCGTCTTCAGTTACACAAACAAGAAACAGTAGCATCGCATTACCGCGCCGGATCATTAGCTGCTATGATGAGATAATGTAATATGATATCTAATGTGCCTACGTACTTACATGATACTATATTACTATATGCATTATATCCATGCGAGATATGGTTGCTGCTAGCTTTGATTTCCTGGTAAAATAAAAACCTAAGAGTTGTTTTAACATTGAAGCCCTTATTACATCTTAACTCCGAAACGGATGAACCGATAACATTGCGGTTATTGTTAATGGGTATGAGTGAGATTCGCAATAAACAAACCGATGGCCCGAGACTAAGCGATGATTAGGTATGATCACACACCAAACATTAAAATGATGAGCACACTTATGTCAAACTCTGTAAGCTAGTGCGTGTTGAAGCTGCATTTCACAATCGTCTTATATATAATACATATATGTATAATTCTGTTTTCAAATGAATAATGACAAGTTTCTATACATCCATTATAATTATAGGCACCTACTTGAAGTGAGCTCACTATATTAATATGCCAGTGGTGGCAATCAAATACCTGAGGTCTTACTTATTTCATATCCTTTTATACCATATTATGACGTCACGAATACCATGAAAGCTTACAAATCCCATCTTTAATGTCGCACCGATCACATCCTATCTTTATATGGCTAAAAACTATCTGAAGCGGATACAATGGACTCTACGTTACTACGTGACCTTTCGAACAATATCTAACCATTGATGTGCACAACTCTATCAACCTTTTTAAGCTGTGTATTTAAAAATATGCCCCATCTATTATAACTAAAGTGGAATTTGCTGTGCAGAATTTTATCAGGTTGACACATGTTTGCATTTACAGTGTGATAGTATTGTTGTCATGCTTGTTCGTATTCGTATGCGCACACGCACAGCATTAATGGCGTTGAAGCGGATGCTTCCTGGCTTAAGTTTATCGCAAGAGCTATGCATTGGGATTTATAATGCGTTTGTGGCAACGACACTGGTGATAGGAAGGTCGTGGGTTTGAATATTGTGGAATTTATTGGTGAAGGTTTCTAGTCACTACTTTAGGTATTCAATTTGTGTAAATAGCTTCCCAATATTTACTTTCCACCGAGTAAGACCCATTGGTTAAAACATAATTTGGCAACCTATAAACCTCTGACACGTATACAACTATAACATATTTTAAGGAGCACTCAACTCTGTCTCCAGCTTCCAAATTCTCAGAAAATTTATTTCAATAAGAAGCAATAAAGTCGAGCAATAATGTAAGGGCCATTCCTAATATCAGCAATGAGTCAGACCAAGGTCTAAGAGGCAATAAAATAACATGTGCTCGTTCGCCAAACATTTGAATCAATCTATTATTATAGTCAATTAAACTCGTGTGTCTATGTTTCTGCTGTATTTATGCCAGTGATAAAAGCAAATGTTCCTGTGATGTTGTAAGACCAAGAATCAAGGATCTGCTACTAAAGAGGCTACTTGACCTATAACTGAGCATTGAAGGCTACTATGCTACGGATTCCTTAGGCATGCCGCAGAGCCCCTAAATATTCCATGGGCTCCTGCTTTGAATTTCAACTATAATGTTGTCATATTATGTTCTATTATAATTCGTCACTTTGAAATCTCTGGCCGAATCGTCCTGCCAGTGGTTGCCGCCGCGCCGGGCCTCCTATTGGAGCTACCTATATCATATATTACTGCTAATTCTGAGACTAACCGCTTAAATATTAAGGTCAGAAAGTGTTCCATGACTTAAGTCGATTGGGTTTGCGCAAAAAGGCGACTTGCCTACTATCGGATGCGCCAGCGCACGTTACACGTGATGACTTCACGATCCACGCGGCGCCCGGCCCGAGTGACGCACAAACATGTTTGTGACTTACGCACATTTGTTTACATAGTATTTGTAGAAATAGATGCGGTCATTGGTATTGATGTTCAAGATGTCAAAACTTATAAGGGTCAGTTCTAATAAACTTTATGATGTGAAGAAAACTGATCACATCCAACTTTAGTTCAATCAAATGCAATCGTAATTTAGTTAATCAGAATAGATTTATGTCAGACACAGGAATCAGAATTGCGAAATTTGACATTTGGTTGAAATATTTAATCATACCTATATCATCTAACCCACATAGTAATGATGATTTAGGTAATTCATTTGCTCATACATATAATTCTATGGCGGTATGAAGTTCGCGGGCACAGCTAAGGTAAGGATATCAACATAGGTCATGGTTGGAAGGTAATCTCGAAGGGAATCATGTGACACATTGAAGAGATGACAAAACATATGTTATAAAATTCAAATCGAGTATCATAGACCGTCACGAATAGGTAGCTTAAATACGTCACACAGAGAGGGAGAACCAGTTTGGGCAGCGAAGAACCGTGAGGTGTTGGAGACCTTTAAAAGGTGAACGTCTATTGGATGTTGGATAAATAAGACATTAAAACAATGGGAGAATGTAGAGACTATTCTTACACCGCTCCATAAAGTCATTCGTAAGTCTGGTTAATGGATTAGATAATGCACTAGTCTGTAGCCAATACAATACCCATTTCAAGTACAATGAGATCGATAACCTTTGTAAAGTTGGCATGGCTGCGCTTGCACATATGCAGTTTGTTTAAAACTTTGTCGAATGCTTTATTATGCTGACTATAAATTTGGAATTAACGGAGACTATGAAATACAAATGGAATGCACTCCAAAACTATAGTTTAGTTCTGGTGTTATTTTCATTATTTGTAACTCGTAGGAAAAGGTACAAGACAAAGTAAATCTAGATTTTTTCATGCCTACCTTTCAGGTCCATTTTACCAAATACGTAGCTGGCTTTGTTACAAAACATACAATTTTAAAAGTTAATTTAATTTATTTCAAGTTAATAATTTTAGAAGAACACAATAGCACTATCCCGGAAATCCGTGCCATAAATAAAGCTATATACACAGTGCGCTATTGCCCAATGGCATTGCAGTTCAGTGTCACTAGGAGATCGATAACCCCCGGCTAGTGGACGCCGGCGCGGCTGCGTTTGCGCACGCTGTTTGTAGAACACTCTATCGAAGATTCATTGTTGTGCCGACTCTTGTTAATTGGAGCTAGAGAGGCATCACGGCACTGGTGTGTGTCTTGTGAAAATGTATTGTTATGTATATCTCTATGTTTTTAACATCTCCACGAGACGCTCAAAATATAGAGGAGACTCTATATTTACTCTCTCTATCATGTAATTCATACCTAGCTCAAGGAGGTGGTAGCTATCAAATTACAATTTGTAAGTGCCCCCCGTAGGCATATATGGAAAAAAATACTGATTTGAATTTTATATTATACTGAAATAACTTTGATATTATACTGAATTGACTTTGGTATTATACTGATTTGACTTTGATATTATACTGAATTGGCAAAAAAAGTACTCACTTTTTTACTAATCTTGCATCGATATCACTCGTTCATGTACTATCCCGTCCCTTTTTCCGGATACCGGACGTAAAAGCCCATAGCCCTATGCTCCCCCTATACGGGCCCAATTGATCCCAAGTGAACCCTGCCGCCGGAAGTCGATGATTGCACCCGGATATGCACTTGTTGCGCGTGCGCAACTCTACCGTGTCGCGTTATGTGTTGCTATTGTTATAGTTTTTCTGATAATAGTTCCGTTTTGTGAAGTTATTACTGGCGATTTCTTTTGTGTGTACTGTGAAGCAATCGATGCGTACATTATAATGGGGAATCACATTTATTTTTATTGTAGTCATTTATTTTGTGGTTTATTATGTTTCGATGCGGGATGGTCATTAATTATGTCAAGTTAATCAGTCACCGCATAGAAATATTACACATTTTATGTCTGTAGAATACTATTTGTATACTGCTGCTTTCATATTCAAACTATACCAGCGATCAGCTATTTTCTAAGAAGTGGGTTGGACGAGTTTTCGAACGATTGCTTATCAAACGGACTCACATTCGCTATGCCACAGTAATACTCTAGGCTTCACCCATAAGCGAGAACAAAATACTATTTTGTTAAACTGCACATGTATTTAATAATTACTACATAACTAGCACATATTACACAGGTTGTAAATAGTTTTAATAACTACAAGCCACAACAATATAGCACGCGCCCGGCCTTGCGATACTAGGAAATGAACACTGGCACAGATAATAGATAAGCTTTACTGTGACATTTGTAGCAGTTACAAATTACTTGTAGACAAATGTGTGGAGGAGAGAATAATATACTTAGTAAAATGATGTTTGAAAAACAACAATCAATTGTGTTTACCAGTGCTAACCACATAGTGATTCAGTATTTACGATGTAGGTACCTAAAGAAAAATAGAAAATACCTTATTATATTAGTAAACTAGCTGTTGCCCGCGACTTCGTCCGCGTGGTATTTAACAAAGACTCAACCGTTGGCAACAGCCTGCTCGCGGTTTCTGATCCCGCGGGATGCATTGCAGATTGTTGCTATCAAACTTAATCAGGCGCAGCGCTGCATCATTGGTTTTAATTTTTTTTTCGAGAGATCCTATTTTTTTTTTCTAAAATAACAGTAGCCTAAGTTACTCCTTGTTACATCAGCTATCTGCCAGTGAAATTCCCGTCAAAATCGGTCCAGCCATTTCAGAGATTACCCGGAACAAACAGACAGACAGACAGACTGACAGACAGACAGACAAAAAATTTAAAAAGGTTGTTTTGGTATAGGTACCCTATATACATCCAAATGCATTTAGTAAAAAGCGGTTATTTTAATATTACAAACAGACACTCCAATTTTATTTATATGTATAGATAAATTATACGTAGTCCTAGGATTAAAAAGTGTCAGAAACTTATCTTTCGACCACCGTTTGTTTGTTTTGTAAATAAATTACATCACGATGTATTCTACAAAAATAGATATGTACTGAGGCTAATTAGAGACCGAACTAATGCCTGTTTTGCGAATTTTCAAAACAGGCATTAGTTATTAGAAACCTTCTTTACTGTTAGGTACTATAGTAATTAATGTACTATCGGAAACATTATAAGTACTTTTTGTTTCTGCCTATCTTAAGGGCATTTTCGCATGGCAATACCTACTTTTGGGGAAACGGCTGGCTACAGCCGTGTGGCTGCACCGTTTAAAAACAAATTTAGTTACAGGAACTAACTTTCGTAAAGTCCACCATAGTACGATACTCTATTTCAACCGCCACATTGAAACGATACTGGAATTTATTTAACAAGCTTATCGTTCTTAAGTGGCTTATCTACGTCTGTAAAGTGTTTATCAAGCTTTATCAAGACCATTGCAGAAACGCAATAAATTGCAATAATAATTCATTGATCCTATAAATCCAAATAGGCGGACTTGTGTAGAATAGAAATGTGATTTATAATCAATAAAGATTACGCTGATTTTCCTCAAACTATCTAGTTTGCGGCAACAATTTCTAGTGACCTATGAAACTCAATCTGTCGGAAATTGAGCATCAAGTTGGTCATCACTTGGTTTACCCACCGGGTTGACCAATCGTAGCTTCATCGCACCGATCTATCAATGTCGTTGCTTGATAAGGGAATCCCAAACAACATTTTTTTTTTCATATCGCCTTGAAACATAAGGAGCAGGAAATGCGACATAGCGTGCGTAATAAAATGTCGCCAGTACAAATAATAACAACGTCATGTTAAAATACCAATCGCTTTAACCGACAGCTGGTTGCATGGCGTACCAACGTAATTTATTCGGATTTCACTTCGCGTCCCACGGCATACTTGGAAATTGTTAATTTCGCATTAAATATTGCACGTAAAATACTCTGGGCCCTTAAAACATGTTTTGAACGTATTCCATTACCTATTGAGTGAGTTTCCGCCATGGGCGCTACCATTAAATCTATAAAAGATTATAGCACTAGATCAGTTTTTGATCCTGTTGTGATATTTCCGACTATTCATAAGTAATGTAATGGCTTACATAAATAAACAAAATTCTGATTCCGTTCAAACTTGTTCTAAGCACCCAGTTTCAGAAAAATCTACAGCAAAAATCAAAAATATTATTATGACCACCTAAACGTGCCTTTGGTCTTAAACGTATATTGAAATGTACAACAATCGTGGCAAAATTGGCCCAGATGGCTTCATTATAATACGGAATTTATAACGTCAAGCAAAAAGTTCTTGTAAGATTACCGTTGTACGTTCCATATTCGGTTTTAGTAATGACTGAGCGTGGTCCGCAAATGTATCAATAAAGACATCCTTATGAAAAGCACGCAAGGCCTCTTATTGTATTTCTTTTCTTATGATTATGAGCGTAATGCGCAGTAAGTGAGCACAATTAACTAATGCAACACTCGCGACCTTGCGTCCGTCCGTCTGTGTGTCCGTATATATGTCTTTATGCTAAATAACTTGTAAGGCGAATACGTCATAAAGCATAATAGGGTTGCAATACACAAAATAACTATGGAACTATATAGCCTTAGTAAAAGGATTGTTTAGTTTAGGTTATGCCATTATTTTAGAACGGACTAGAAAGACTAGTGAGAATAAAAATATGCTTAGACCGATTGTCTGACCCCTAACCTGCTCATTGAACTATTGACGAGAACTTACAAAAGACGAAAACATATGAATTCAGGGCAAAGTATCAACTAATCCATTTTCACATTGTCGGAGATACTTTGCCTCTTATCATTGTTTAAGTGCGGGTAATCTTGCTTTAATGGCGTCCCTGATGCTGGCTGCCGACGCTCTCGGCGCCGCATAGAATGCGGGTTATTTATGGCTCGTTTAAACTGAACAGAAGCCATAACCAGACATGGACTTGTTTATTATCGACCGGTGATAGTTCATCATGGGTTATTTGCTTTGTTGAGTGCTTGTTGAGGTATTTCATGCGCCAAACTTTTAATAATAAGTTAGATGTCCGTAAAGCACATGCTCGATCTCACCTATTAAACCCAATTAAGAATGTTGTTTCGCAATTTGGCCACCCTTGCTCGTGAAAGCATAAACTCAGATGACATCACTGCAAACCGGACTTAGTCACCACGAAAGCGGGTGTTTATTCCATAACTTCATTTTATTTTCAGTAACGAGCAATCCAGCCCTTTTAATAGGTTAGTTGTAATAAGGAAACCTATACGGACCTGAAGTGAGATTTTTTTTTTCTTTACTTGCAATAAATAAAGCTTCTCAGTGCAAGGCTAAGTACTCTAAAAGCCATATAAACTTATTCTCTTTTCTTCGGTTACCAGATCGTTTGCTGATAACAGCTGTCTGCGCTTTATTTCTGTCACAGTGACGTCGGCACACTGATTTGGTTAATCGACGTTTAAGGAAGCTGTGCCATTGACTCATCGCGCACTCACTGTGGCACTGGCTCATTACACCGTTGTTAGAGAAATGTCAACGACTGGTAGAGTGGGGTTACGTGTGCAATTATTATGTCAGTGTGGACATATTATAGGTGCACAATGAAACTTTCACAAAGGGGTAGACAGGGTCTAGCTATTTTTGTACTTAGCGAAGCCTGGGACAATAGTATTTAATATTTTGTTACATGTAATCTTGATGAGTTCATTTAGAATTCTACCAACGTTTGGGAGCGTCTAGTACCAACGTTTCGGAGCAATTTTGGTACAATAGAAATAAACTACATGGTATCCGTATTTTGACTTGGATGCTTATCTTATCTAATCAATAATCTAGACTTGTAATTTAATACTGAGTTATATTTTACACATAACTTATATATCTTTGAAAACATACCACCAAATTTGTGGAAGTTTTTATCAATTAACAATGGCATTACAAAGCATATTTTAGAAGGAAAATGTATTGCAATTAAATATGAGGTAGAATATAAATAATCTAAGATTTCATAGCATTATTCTAATTTAATTGTGCTAGTGCAATAATAAGAAACTAATCCGTGAAAGTAGCATATGGGCAATGTTACGTAACAATTCAGCTTCGAGGCGAGCGTATTCTTGATTACTGACCGGTAGCTGGCGCGATCGCTATGCCAACATTTAAGGCTAATCATTAATTAAGCACAAACACATTACGCCACGGTGCGCGAGTACAGTGCAAGTATCCTTCTCAACAGTACAATGGACAGATTAATAACATATGCAGCTACATGTAATGTTATTTAACAATCTTTGTTTAACATAAAGATAAATTTTATGTTGTAAAAAAATTAAAAGATCTCCTAAAAAGATCAACCATGGAGTTTCTTGCCTGTTCTTCTCCATAGGAACGGCATTCCGAACGGGTGGTAAAGTAGTAGCATATAGTATTTTGTAACTTTGACGATTCAAAAGTTTTGTACTTAATTATCTAAGTGAATAAAAAATATTATGATTCTGTATCTGAATTTATTTTAACTAATTGATTAGTTAATAATGAACGGTGATTATTTGTAGATAATTTATGAAACCACCATTTAATGATCAAGTGGCACAGTGGATGAGTATTCGCGCACTGTCGCGAAGATTGCGGATTCGGTTCACGACCTGGGTTACATTTTGTGACGATATTAGAGGCATCTTTATGTAAGTACATTCGCGAACTTTAATTAATATGAATCAGAGGCACTTTATGTACAGTCGCGAACTTTAATTAAGGTAATCCTTTTAATGTTGAATGTCATACAGCAAGCGTATACCTTAAGAGCTACTATTTTGACTGACGTTACTAGGGGTAACTGCTCCCAGATGGGACGACCTACCGATATACGACCTTATTGCATTATAAGTGTCGTTGAAAATATATATTAAGGAAATGGGTCCCATATTCATGTTCGAGACCTTACTTGTTATCTGGTATTATTGGTTGTTATATTTTATGTAACTTCTGTTGTAATTTTGTTCTCCAACTTCCTTCTCTACATAGTCAACCTAAAATACAACTTAGGTGTATAAAAAAGTATGCTTTATACGGTTTTTTCCTGTCTCATTTGTCCACACTAAGCAATATCGATGCCTTTATTCAATACATTCTCGGAAATGCTCATTATCATGCAACCGAAATCCTCTGGAGGTGAATGTTTGTAGGTAACTATGCTTCTTGGAACAAATGAGACGGGTAAAGGTCGTTCGATTGTCGCGGAAACTCTTGCGCACGCTGCGCTCGCATGCCACTTGGGGTTTAAGACCTCTGCCTCGAATTTAGCGGGCAGCGGGGCGGCGGCGGCGGCGGCGGCGCGGGAGCGGAGCTCGTTGGCCGCCCCGCGCCGCTGCCACGCCGCTGTTTTCGAGAACCGGTCCATTTGATTTTACGCATAAGATCCTGCAGCTCCCGCGCCGCCGCCGCCGCCGCCCCGCTGCCCGCTAAATTCGAGGCAGGGGCCTTAGAGTTAGTATGACCATAGCTTCTAATATTTTTTATCTAGTAACACACCTATACTTTTTTAGTAACTGTACGTCAATTTGACTTAAATCCATTTATTTACTCTCATGCCGCAGGAATTTAATTTAGTTGTGAATACCATAAAGTTTCTCAGTGTTACTTATTTCTGAAGTAACTTTGAATTGGGTCTATGAATTATAGAACAGTAATCATTATAACATTTTCCAGGGTAGAGCAATTTGCAAGAGCAAAGTATTTAATTAATCAGAAAGTGGTATTTCGTAATGCGACTGGCTGTTAAAGCTTTTGTAGTATTTCGGTCAATGTCACGGTCTGGCTGTCATCAGGAATGCCACTGGAGATAAAATAGGGTGGTGTGCGCAGGCGCCGTAGGACGAGCGTTCGACCGTGACCACTCTACGCCGACACGATTGATATTGAGGAGGTGTGGTAACCCTGTACTGAATATGTGGCCCAATCAATCTCCCAACATCGATACGAGTATTTACGAAACGATGAATACGAAATTTTGAACTCAATGCAACGTACACTAGGTACTAAAACTGCTGATTTGTAGCCATATGACGCATGCAGACACATAAATATACGCCAAATAAGTAACCTGGGTCCCACTGTGCAGACACAACGTTACATAATGTTTTTTTGTTTCTGGAGACTTTTACACACATCGATATAGCAACAAACGTTTAAAGATTCGGCTGCAAACATTCGTGCTCATCACACAAAGTTACCCATACGAGAATTCGAACCTGAGACCCACGGCTGAGAAAACAGCACCTACTTTCAAATGGCAATATCATCGTGCCATTTTATTATGAATCCATTATGTTAGCAAAATCGGAGTCCGCAGTGGACTACTAAGTTTGAAACTGGAATTTTCACTGGAATTTGCCTGTATAAATAAACAAAAGAATCGGTGACATTTACACAAGTCCTACGATTTGTTTGACGAAGCATGTGTGTATTTAATTCGAGCTAACCTCGGCGCACACGTAGGCGAGCCGTGGGCGCGAGGCTTGTATCCTTGTCGTTCGTACACATTGATGCTAACTGGATAAAGTAAATTGGAAAGGTGCGTGTTTACTTCGAGATTCTGATGATAATTTTAACAAGGACTTCTTCAATTGTTGTAAGGAAAATGATATCAGTGATCTATATACAAATAAATAAAATTGGAGTGTCTGTTTGTAATATTAAAATTACCGCTTTTTACTAAGTGCATTTGGATGTATACACGGTACCTATACCAAAACAACTTTTTTATATTTTTTGTCTGTCTGTCTGTCTGTTTGTTCCGGCTAATCTCTGAAATGGCTGAACCGATTTTGACGGGATTTTCCCTGGTAGATAGCTGATGTAACAAGGAGTAACTTAGGCTAGTAATAAATAAAAATGGAATGCTGTTCGTTGGTAAGTGCATCACTTGAGAATGGCTGAACGGATTTGGCTATTTTTTTTAAATATTTGTTATAGTCTTTAGCAGGTTTATAAGAAAATGAAAACTAAAAATGTTTTTCGCAAGATAGGAACATTTGGGCAACATTTAATATGCCTTTTTAGTGAGATTTGAACGGAACAATATACGTCTGTCAGGTTAGTCGGTTGTCGATAAAAAAATACTAATAGTAAACTACTATAGTACAAACTATAACATTACAGAATGCGGTTGTTCCTTCTCATGAGCTAGCAACACCAAACATTTAAATTCTAATGGCCGAATTTTTATAAATAAAATTATAAAAGGGTTATCCCTTTTATAATTTTATCCAACGTCAAATAGTACTGCGCATAAGAGCACATGTCACCATCCTGACTACTCAAATAACATTAGCCACTATCAGTAATTTTAATCATATCAACAATAAACAATTTTTTTTTTGACGTCCTGATTAGCGCAGTAGTAGTGACTCTGCTTTCTGCGCCGAGGGTCCCGGGTTCGAATCCTGGTAGGGACACAAGCTTTGTGTGCTGAGCACGAATGTTTAATATGTATATATAAGTATTATATACTGAGTTCGCCCTCAGGCCATTGTACGGTACCCATAACACAAGCGTTAAGCTTAAAGTGGGACCGTATAGTTGGTGTGTTCGTATGGCGATATTTAATTATTTATTTAGAAGAATTCTATTCTGAATGTGATATCCCAGTGGTCCGACATATCGGCGCGTTCTATATCAACAATAATGATTTTAGTGGGGTGCATACTTAATAGTGCATTGTATGCAAATATGCAGGAAGATTCGTAACGGCTGGTTTGGGGTGGGGGTGATCACGGTCCGTGAACATCTCATATTATAGCAATACATTGTGTGTAAAGTTCTAAAAAGTAAGCTTTAGAATGTGTTGAAAATAGAAACATAAAAATCGACAACGTTTTTTATAACACAGGTTACTGATAATAGTAATACAAATTAAGTAAGTACCTTCTAGGCAAGTATGCTCCATCGTAGATCCCATCGTCACTTACCATCAGGTGAGATCGAGATCAAATACTTGCCTATATTGTAATAAAAAATAAATAAATAAAAGTACGTTATTTGTTAATGTTAGCTATATTCTTTCATTCATCGGCACTTGTGTAAGTATGCGTGATAAATTGTAATTCGAATAAGAATAATATAAATTCTGATAAAGGTGAAGTTTTCAAGGCGAACCTACAGCCGAATTACTTATTTATCACTTTGGAATTCATGTAAAATTTAACGAGTTTTCATAAGGAAACCTTGTTACGATACGCTGCTTTAAAAAAGCCAACAAGTATACATTATTAATCAAAACACGGAAAAGTATCGTAAATTGAACAGCAGATGATTATAATATAAATAGACTTTCAATCAAAACAGCACAATTTAAGGTAGTCAGCCAAATCGATCACGTTTAGAGTCAACAAAAAATACGATATATTTTTGACGTTTTTATACGGTTTTTGCACACAGAAGTTGTTAGTTTTACGAAAATAGAACACATTTTACGATAGCAAGAAGTAATTCTAAATAGAGGATTGCTATTAAATTTGTCCTTCGGAAAAAGTTAATTTAGATAACTGTACAACTGTGCAGTGTTACCATTGAAACTTTTTTTTGGTTTTTATTCTATTTCATCGTAATACTAAACAAGTACAACTTTATCAAATGTATCGTATCTTGAAAAGTTACAGAGATACCTACCGATTTGGTTACCCACATGTTTTATATTAACTTAACCGCGTGGAAGCGGGTCATTATGCCAATAAGCGCGCGCGCCGAGCCCAGTATGCGCCCGCGCATGCACCCATGCACCCGCACAGCAATCCTTGTACCCATAACTTAAACGAGCATGTACCTATCAAAAGCTTCTTGCAATTATTGGAATAACAAGAGAAGTTTCATAAGAGCATTATACTTCGTCGCTGCATCCTCAAGATTTTCATATTTACCAGGTAGTCCACTTCTCAATGTACTGGGCACCGAACACTTTTTTAGAGCTTGCAACATTAAAAAAGACAAAATTTAGTAGTGAAACGACTTATACGATGGTGGGGGGTGCCGCCGCTGTGCCACGCCACCCGTCTAAATCCTCATTCGTTTCTAGTGTTCGGGCATCGAAACATCGGAAACAATTTGTTTTTTAAATTTAAAAGAGCTAGTTATAATAACAAGTTTTTTATTTTTATTCAGTGAATAAGTTTTGAAATATAGTGCATTTACATTGGATTGCCATTTTTTAAATAAAAACATGGGGAAGCGTAAGCGTACAGACGAAGAAATAAGAAGAAAAATCAGACGGTTAGAGTGCCGTTTAAATCAACGCACAAACCCGAGCGACACCGATGAATGTAAGTACATCAAATTGTTTTAAAAGATTAAGAGGTTACGATTATAACGATCATAGCTAGAACCGGGCCGGCTACATTGTTTGTGGCTTACCTACCCGCATTTTATTTTATTTATTTTTGTTCCCTCTGCTGTATACTTACAAATATCCAAAGGGATTAATGAGAATAATAATTTGTTTATTTCACACCTACTTTTACGGAAGAATACTAGAACCGCGATGCGATTGCGGTCATCGTTTTATATTTATATGGAGTCGTGATGCGATTACGATCTGATGCTTTACCGACATATTATACTTACCTACCTGATAGCAGGTAACTGCCACCAGCGGCGTATAAAGGGATATATTAAAGAGGCGTGATGCGATTACGTCCAAATATACCATACCGATCAAACAATAGAACCGTGACGCGATTACGGTCACATACCTACTTGTATTTATGGTTTTTATTTTGCTTGATGCAGATAATGAATCTGAGCATTCATTTTCATCAAATCAGGGAATGCGATCCATCGTATCGATACCATTGGAGGCTAATACGAATAATGACCCGATCACACACACTCTTGATGTCCAACCTACCGATGATAGGCCTACCCTACTCACGCAATCCGACAAAGACGGTGGAACAACTTCTGAGCTACCGCCATTAGCTGCAGATATTTTGGAAGCCTTAGGGGTATCCAAAAATAAAGCTGAAACTTTTGCACCTAAGATAAGAGACGAGATCTCTGAACGTTGGGGTCAAATCATAGCGGAGGGGCTCAGCAAGGAAAGTATACAGAAATTGTTGGAAAATATTCACATACCGGAAAATTTCAAGTTGTTGAAGGCTCCAGGACTGAACGCTGAAATAGCAACGGTTTTATCGGATTCAACCAAAAATAGGGATAAGCGACTAGAAAAAGCGCAAAATCATTTAGGAATAGGTATCGCGGCTATTACTAATCTAATGTCAGCACTGATCGATGGTGATATGGAAAAGGCGGACATTGTCAAGAGATTATCAGAGGTAGGGCAGTTACTTTTAGATTTACACTGCCAAAACACTTATGCCAGAAGAAAACTAATAACGTTCAACTTGGACAAAAAATTCTTGTCTATGATTCAAGGGGTAAAAAGGGATTCATTATTGTTTGGCGAGAATTTAGGAGATAAAATTAAAGGTGCTAAGACTGCTGAAAGATCGGGGTTGCAAATCAAAAGGACCTTTGAACCACAACCGTCAACTTCGCACCAACCCAATAAATCGCCCTCGCGCCAGGGAAACCCGCGAGGCCCACCCAGATCACAAGCTCAGAGAGGCAAGAGAGGTGGGCCCAGGAATCCAGGGTCATCGCAGACGAACAGGCGTCCTCCAGTAGCGACCGATCGGAACAATGCCTCCACCAAAACGAACAACAACAAATCAGTTCACAGGAACTGAATAAGGTAACTCGATATGCAGGTAGACTTAAGGATTTCCTAAATATGTGGGAATCCATTACTAACGATCCAGTAATACTTGAATACGTAACGGGATACAAGATCCCATTTAGTGACCCAGTTATGCAGAAATGCGAACCGGTAGAACCTTTGTTTTCGGCTATCGAGTTATATCATATGAATGTTGAGATAACCAAATTGCTATTATCCGGTGCAATTATAAAATGTCAAGACGTATCAGGTCAATTTATATCAAATATTTTTCTTATTCCAAAGAGTGATGGAAATTTTAGGTTTATTTTGAATCTTAAAAGATTAAATAAATTTGTTGAGACACACCATTTTAAAATGGAAGATATCAGGACTGCTTCGAAGCTAGTATCAAGACTCGATTATATGGCAAATATTGATTTGAAAGAAGCATATTTTTTTATCCCGATTCACGCGTCCAGTAAAAAATTCTTAAGGTTTAAATTTCAGGGGCAAACTTATGAATTTCAATGTTTACCCTTTGGCTTAAGTTCAGGACCATTTGTATTCACAAAACTCATGAGACCTGTAACAAAATACTTAAGGAATCAAGGTCATCGACTAGTCATATATCTCGACGATATACTATACATAGATAGTTATTTTAACAGCTGTTCCACGAAAATTAATGAGGTAGTTACCCTTTTACAGAAATTAGGTTTTATAATAAACACAAAAAAGAGTGACATGATTCCGAGTCAGCGAAAAATATTCTTGGGCTTCGAAATAGATTCTGTAAACATGGCACTACAATTGCCCTTAGTTAAGCGTTTGAAAATTATAGACTTAGTCAAAAATATATCTCTGAAACATTCCATCTCTATAAGAGGCTTTGCCAAGTTCTTAGGTTCACTAACGTCCGTTTGTCCAGCCATAGATTACGGTTGGGTGTACACAAAGCAGTTTGAAAGGGAAAAATTCCTTGCACTTCAATCTTCAAACGATGATTATGATAAAACTATGATCTTGAGTCACACCTTAGGCCCTAACTTTGTTTGGTGGGAGAACAACATTATGACTTCTATTAAACCACTTCGTAATAATCAATATGCTCTCGAGATTTTTTCCGATGCTTCTCTCACGGGATGGGGGATTTCTTGTAATAGCGAGACCGCCAAGGGGTTTTGGAGTTTATCAGAAACTCAAAACCACATTAATTTATTAGAATTACGAGCCGCTTTTATAGGTCTAAAATGTTTTGCTAATAATTTGGTTAATACAGAAATCCTCCTGAGAATTGATAATACGACTGCAATCTCCTACATAAATAGGATGGGAGGTGTTCAATATGAGCATCTTAATAAAGAATCGCGAGAGATATGGCAATGGTGTGAAAAACGTCGCCTATTTATCTTTGCGTCTTACATTAAGTCAAAAGATAACATAGACGCAGACAGGGAGTCAAGGTGTAGTAACGTAGATACCGAGTGGAGTCTATCATTCATTTCGTTTCATAAAATCACAAAGACATTGGGATTTCCAGATGTTGACTTGTTTGCTTCCCGTCTAAATGCAAAATGTCCCAAATATGTTTCCTGGAAAAGAGATCCTAACGCCTTTGATATAGATGCGTTTACCTTGAATTGGAAAGATTACTTCTTTTACTGCTTTCCCCCATTTTCTCTTATATTGAAATGCTTACGCAAGATAATTGACGACCAGGCAACGGGCATTATTGTCGTGCCTCACTGGCCTAGTCAGGCGTGGTATCCATTATTCTTACAACTTCAATGCTCTGAGGTGATTTATTTCTCACCCAAATATGACCTGTTGCACTCTCCTTTCAGGACCCGACACCCCCTGTGGCGAAGCCTTACCCTGGTGTCGTGCCGCTTGTCAGGGAGGCATTTTCAAACCGATCACTGACGCGGGAGACAATTGAATTAATGATTGCATCTTTGTCTCACAGTACATTGAAACAATATGACACAGCATTTAAAAAATTGTGGAAATTTTGTCATGATAACAACATTGATAATTGCTTGACTATTTCAAATTCCGTAGCATTAAACTTTATTACAGAACAGTTCAGTTTAGGAGCTAACTACTCATCTATAAATACACTCCGTTCAGCACTTTCTCTTATATTGGGTAAAAGGTTCAGTACAGATGCTAATGTCAGCAGATTGCTTAAAGGTATTTACAAGACTCGACCATGTTTCCCAAGATACCAAACTACGTGGGACACTAATGTTGTACTAGATTTTGTTAGTCGATGGTACCCAAACGAAGGATTAATATTGACAACAATAACGAAGAAATTAACAGCTCTGCTCGCGTTGTCAACTGCACAACGAGTGCAGACGTTGTCACTTATTAGGCTATCTGATATTAGAATTAACGATTCCAATATTGAAATTATTGTAAGCGATTTGATTAAAACTTCAGCCCCTGGGAGGCGCCAACCGCATCTAATTATCCCCTTTTTTCATAATAAGAAGGAGATATGTCCCGCAAAAACCTTAATAGCCTACATAGAAATAACAAGACCGTTAAGGGGCAGTATTGACACTGAAAGGTTAATCCTGACCACTAAAAAACCGTACCACAATGCAACCGCGTCTACGATCAGCCGCTGGATCAAACAAATATTGCAAGAAAGCGGTATTGACACAAGCGTTTACTCTGCTCATAGCTCTCGTCACGCAGTGACATCGGCGGCGGGTCGTAGGGGCGTTTCTATTGAGGTGATAAAGAAGGCGGCGGGATGGTCAGAAAATTCACTTGTATTCGGAAAATTTTATAATAGGCCTGTTACTCCTAATAATGATTCGGTATTTGCAAGTGCGATTTTTGATTACGAGGATAGTTAGGGTTGATTTAATGAGAAGTAAAGCGATGGTCACATTACTTTTGTTTTTTATTCAATACTCAAGTCTGACTAACGATTTCCCTAAAGCTCTGAACATCTACCTGGTAAATATGAAAATCTTGAGGATGCAGCGACGAAGTATAATTGAAGGTTAAACGAACTTACCTTAAGTGAAGTTTGACCGTAATTATACGAGTCGCTGCATCCGAAGAGATTTTCAGTCCCTCCCACCCTTAAAGTTTTCTTGATGAATACTTTCCCATATCGTTATTCATATAATACATTACCTTTAGTGAAATCTTAAGAACTCTAAAAAGAATGAGGATTTAGACGGGTGGCGTGGCACAGCGGCGGCACCCCCCACCATCGTATAAGTCGTTTCACTACTAAATTTTGTCTTTTTTAATGTTGCAAGCTCTAAAAAAGTGTTCGGTGCCCAGTACATTGAGAAGTGGACTACCTGGTAAATATGAAAATCTCTTCGGATGCAGCGACTCGTATAATTACGGTCAAACTTCACTTAAGGTAAGTTCGTTTAACCTTCAAGTCTATTCGCGTCTACGCTACGGTCCTCACATGAAATTTTCATGTTTCAGACACACACGCAGAAACATGAATTAAATGTTATTGTGTTATGTAAATGTTATGTTAATTAAATAATTAACATGAAACTTTACCATATAAATTTTGGTGCGAAGCCCATACCAACTTACGTAATCATACCCTTACAAGCATCTCGTTAAAGATATTTTCTCATATGATTGCGAAATAAATTGAAATCTGTGTTTAAAATTACAAAGCTGTAAACATTAATCTTAGCGGGGTCCAGTTTTTGACAAATTATAAGTATTACACATGTCGTGAACAATGAACCATCATATAGTACATATTGTCGAATCATTGGCAGTGCTGATTAACTTACATGCCAAGGTAACGGAAATTGGTTAAGAAATATGATTAATTGTAGACCGGAATGTTTTCTTCATCTCCAACCGAATTATATTTCTAAATCACATGTTTAAAATAAAATATATATTATCAATTTTTTTACAAAAATGTTTTTACTACAAGCGTCAGTTAATCCTTAACACGAAAATATTTAATAACTCTCCGTAAATCTCATACAACTTGGCAGGATGGTGCAATTAACAAATGATAGGTTCCAAGAAAGGACAGCTGAACAGTAGGCGTCACCACACGCATCATGCCAAGCAAATTATGTCATCTTGTGCTTTTCGCAGCGCGGGCGCAGCGTGAAGCGTTTATTTTAAATAGTAGCTTCGACCTCAGAATATTCTGAGCCTTGGACTAAAAGAAGTCACTGTATCCAACAGCAGTAAAACTAGAAAAATAAGCCATTTGTCTGTTATATATAATGTACAAAATCATTATTATTCTGATAGGTCCAAACGGATTATGTATCTTTAATTTCTTATAACAGAGGGTTAGTCTTTAAATGGTGGACCATAAAAAAATACTTAAGTATCTAAGAATTTTAAAATTGCCAGCTGTTAAAATATCATTATCAAATTTCATATTTTATTGACTGTTCCGTATCCAAAAACAATACTCTCTCAGAGTTACAAGAAAGTTCTCACATTACTGCACTCCTTAACGATCCCTGTATCCGAAATATAATATGTATTGGACGCGTGTTGCATGGGTGCGCGTGCGCCGCCCTCGCTTTGACTGCCGCTGCCGCCGCGCCGACCTTTGCCTCATTCGTTTTGTGTTTACCGACCACTCCATTCTTGAACACTATCGCTAATTAAAATTTTTTATATATAAAACAGTATACATAGTGTACAAAGGCGGTAAATACATACATGTATTCAATTTAGATTTTTCGCTAATGAAAAGATAAATATGGATTTGGTTTTCAGGCATGGCAGATGAATATCTTCTGTTTTGTTTTTTTTTTTTCAATTAACTTAATTTTCAGTTAAACGTATTAGATTGCGTATGTGATAATGGTGTTGCCTGCTCACTTAGCGTTGATGTTCCTAGAGATATAATGTATAACCTCATAAAAAAAAAATCGGTAACCATTGAGTTTTGTTTGCATCTGGAACTACCCATTTTATGTGCAAAAATATAGTATCTACATACAATTTGGTGGCAACTCTGTCCAAATGGAATGACATACAGCAGACGTACACTGTATGTACCCACCGGCTGTCCCAAACATGAAAGAGCCATCCTGTTTGAGTGTCATCAGAGTTCAAAGTCACGAGGACAATGTGTCGTTATGTTCCTCTCGGAATTGGGTCTTTAACAATTCGGTCTTGAAAAAAACACATTGTTTTCAGCCGGGCGGCAGCTGATTAGATTGTCTAAATAGCTACATTGTTGTCACTGTAATGTATTGTTTTTATGTGACCTACAATTACATGTCATGATTAATTAGGATGGAAACATAGTACCAACTTATATCCTACTAATATCATAAATCCTACTATCATACTTCCTACTAATCCTAATATTATAAATGTGAATGTTTGGATGGATGGATGTTTGACTCAATCACGCCAGAACGGCTGAACGGATCTGGATGAAATTTGACACAGATATATCTGGAATAGCACATGGGCTACTTTTTATCCCGGTAAAAAGTACATACTTCTCAATCGCGGGTAACACCGCGGGGCGCAGCTAGTTAGTTATATAGGAGGCATGCGCTTGCGTTTCTGCATGCAGATACATTGCTCGTTCCAGTCTAGACCGATTCAGTTTTCGTTTAATATCATTTTTAAATTTAACTGATCGCTCGATCTAGATTATATATAAATAACCTTTTGGAGTCGATGGATAGAGCCTTCTATTTATATCCATGACATTGATTGTAGAGTGGTACAATCTAACTCATTAACTCTAGATTTATACTAAGTTATACCTATGCTCACTCAGCAGCTAATTATACTATTCTTACAATGTTGGCAATATTTTTTTTCTCATTCGAATACAAGCGTTGCTTAGTCTGGGACCATAGGTAATATAGTTTGTGTGTTCGTCTGGCGATATTATTTCGATAAAAAAAATAATGTTGTACACATGTGCTTAAAAATTAATGGAAACTGTATATTTGTTTAATAATAGCACTTCGATTCCGAAAGCCATTTAGGGGCGGTTTTGACCGAACCGACTCGGCTCGTACTAATGGGTAGAATAACACGGAGATCTGTGTGGCGAGTCGGTAATCCGCCGGTCACGATCCGGACCGGTTCGGAACCGGATTAATGCGGCCAAGTTCGTTAAACTGTGTAGACATCGAGATTCCCAAAATGTTTAGCAATTTTTTGGTATCTCCGAAAACGGTTTCATAATATTTTTCTAATCCTTCAGTTTTACCGTTAAACTAGGTTAGTTTGATATCGATAAGTGTTCTGTACTTGTTTTTCTATTGAATGATTACTTTCAGTTCAACTGAATTAACCTTACCCAATGCTAGACTTATCACGAGTGTCGTGCCTAATAACAAATGGCAACAAAAACTAATTTGCCCAATTGAATAAAGTGCGTGACAATACATTTTAGTTGCGATATTTATAGAGACAAAACGAATCCAATTAGAAATGAATATCCTATCGTGCCTTCCCGCTCTATAACAGAAACCTACTTGTGCAATAAAGCATTTCGTAAGATCGCAGGTATAATCCTCTATGCATTCATGTCTATCATATAAGGGTATATGTAGGCATTTAGTCATTAAATAAAATGTAGAGTTAGCCTTTGCCTATTGAGCCTAGACATTTTTACGTGTTTTTCAATATTCTGGTTACAAAAAACCCTATCCCATTAAAATGCCAACACCATTTCCACCCAGCCGTAACCCCTTCAATCGCTCGCGCCCGCGCACCGCTTTGTTGCGCGCGCGCATCGTGCGTCAATTAGACTGCATCTGTCAACTGGTAGCATACATATCACCAGGTGCATTACACGGATCGCTATTTAGTGAGGACGTATTATTTTACTAAGTGTTTAGTGCTTTGAAGAAGCTCTTCTGCAATTGTAGAGTACCTATGTATACCTGTATATATGTAAATATATATTTTCAGGAGTCAAATACATTACCTAGTTGTATCGATTTATAAGTCCTATTATGTCCACTAGTGAGAACAGCGGGTTAGACCAGAATAACAAGCAATGAAAATAATGAAATTTTGATATAAGTATTTGAATCTAAAAGACATTAACAGATGTAGGTTATCTGTATCGAGATCTTCTGAAATGTGTATCGTCCAAATATAACACGTCAATTGCTCGAAATTAATGTAGGTGTCTTTTAAATTCATTTATTGTGGAATAAAAATGTGTTAGATCCAAAACATTGCCTTCATGGATTATACATTCTTGTTTCACAAACCACGAGGCTGTGCCGACAATGTGTTCCAAAATGTTGTTTATTTACAATTCGCTTCGCTTTCGCCCCGCCCGCCACCAGGCACGCAGGGCATCTACAATATTGACAGTGCCACGCCGAATTATCGGAAACATCGTGACATTGCGACATTCTTGTG
Source organism: Pheosia tremula (assembly GCA_905333125.1). Taxonomy (NCBI): domain Eukaryota; kingdom Metazoa; phylum Arthropoda; class Insecta; order Lepidoptera; family Notodontidae; genus Pheosia; species Pheosia tremula. Next base: position 692,904 of record HG995397.1, read on the forward strand.
AAACGCATTCTTTTGTAGATTGAAAAAAATATATGTATTTTTACAGGCGCGTGCGCTGTGTGGCAAACCTAAGACTACTATAGGCACTCAGTTTTATTCACTACTAGCTGTGCCTGCGAACTTCGTACCGCCTCTTGTTTTAATAATTATTCTGCTATTCGGGACACAATTCATAAAATCAAAGATCATAATTGGCCCACCCGTTCTTGAACTACAAATGGTGTAACTAACGCGACTTTGTTTTATATATATAGATATTAGGGGTTGTTCTCTACTCGTAGGAATTTGGCCCGATATATGGTGTCAGTGTTACGTCCAGCCAGTCTGAAATACTATGATTGCTTTTATTTGTACTCCTCTGCCGACCATTTGTTCACGCCAATTAAAAAATCACGAAGATAGACCGTTCCTAACAATTTAATGAAGTAAATAAATATTTATTTTTCTGTCTCGCAACAAACTTCATACGTAATATCCCTTTAAAAAGTTGTTTTTGTCGTTTTCAAGTTCAGAGATCTTAAGATCGTACGGCTCGTATCCACTCCGACGTTTGACGAGGCCGTAGCCTCAGTTTTTTTTATGCTGTCATGAGTTATTTTACTGAATTATTCTTGTAGCTGTTGTAATGACTACATAGAATAGGTGGATTCGCGCTAATGAATAATGTTTTTAATGTGTTTTTATTAAAACATGTGACGTGTTGTTTTGCTCATGAAAGTGTTGAAGGTTAAACAATGATCTGTGTAATGGTCGTTTGTATTTTAATCCACTTTTTGTTGGAAAATATTTCATGTGTTTTAGCCGATTACATTTAACATTATTCTAAGTTGGTTGGTTTATTCAATTGTTAATTTACGGGGACTATATTCATCCATGGTGATCAGGGTCCGATGAAGAAGTCGAATGGAGGTCATTGGAATTCGATGACGGAAACGAATCGACCCACCGAGTTTGGGTTCGTGACAATGGTCTTGAAGAGTAATTTGGTAATAAGTAGTTACGTCGGAAGGTTCCTGAGATGTTACCCACGGTATATCCAATCAGGCACATTGCTAGTCACAAAATAAATGAGTAAGTACTTACATAAGAAACGAAATATAACTTACACATTCGCGAGAAGGAGACGTCGTCGTATCATTATCCATTCAGTTCAATTGATGTATTACAATTGAATACAATGCGTACGCGCAGAATGTTGATTCAACATGAATGAAGTTTAGTTACGTAAATGTTAATTCTGTCCAATAAATCGTAGGTACTTATTGGATGTCGATGAATAATTAAATCGACATAAATCGTGAAAAACATTGCGATTTATAGGGTATTGAGAATAAGTAGGAATATACTTCTAAACTTGAATAGTTAATCGGTGAACACGAAATTTTCAGAAAACAATTTTGATAATGGATTTAACCTAGGACTTTGCGGTTAACACCGTCTGATGAGATTTACCGATCCATCACCCGACTCGTTGGTAAATTAGTTGTCCCCGTTTATTCTTGTTTTGTTTTCGGTAAACAGAAAGCAGTGGATACAATCTGATGGGCACATGTTGTGATTGATATTTTTGTTACATTTTTCATTCAGTACTCTATATCAAAAAAGCTTTTACAGAAAAAAATAAGTGGTCAAAAAGCTTCCTATTTTTCATAATAAAACAGTGCAGCATTAAGAAATAGATTAACTCGAACAAACTATAGTGATTTTCCCGAAGCGTAGCTTCCTGCGCACCTGGCGCGCTCGCACGTGCGCGGGCGCAGCGCAACTCCGCGGCAGACATTTTTTGTTAACCCTTTATATCGGGTGAGGATGTAGGGTCTTCAATGTAGGCTTAAAATTGGATTATAATATTAATGTTTCCATAATGTTAAGGGTGATGAGTAAATTATTAAAATTGCAATGTTATGTGATTGGGGGATAAGTGACGTAGTCTGAATCTGGGTCACTTCTGTGCAATGACCATAGATTCTTTTTCAAATTCACCCATCCGTGGGTAGTGTCCGTGTAACGCAGTGTATGCTCCTGCTAACATTATTATAAGAGTAATAGTGTTAGCAGCAGTGGCAGTAATGTATTTTGAGGTACATTTACGATCTCCTTTAGATTTGCAACTGGTCAATTTTATTTGAATGCGAATGGAATATTAAAACGTCTACTACACTTTTGAAAAACATTTTTGTCCCAACTGTACAACCCTAATTCAGATCTTAAGCACCATTTTTTTACCGTAGCCCGTGACATCCGCCAGCATATGGTACAGTGAGTACCTACAGTGACTGCTCATAGAAGTATCGCCCCTCAGGTGAGCAACAGCTGTCAGTAATCACGGCTTTGTTTTAAACTCGGCGTTTAAGATCCCGTAGGGAGATGAAGGGTTCGGTAAGGTGTTTTTTTAGTTTCCCATTTCAAAATGGGCGTCTGTAATTTTGATTGGATATAGCAGACATTGACAATCCATGTAGCATTGAGGCAGTTAAGTATTAATACCAAAATAGTACGTTGTAGCTTGCGGTCCGATGTATACATAGAAAGTGCTCACAGTGTCTTGAGGTCTTGTAATGGTGTGCTTGGTTTTGGATTTAATTAATTACTGGATCCCAAGTCGGTGGTAGCACCCAGCCATCTTCCCTATTGATATTAGAATGTTTTTTTAATTTCAATGGCCTCGCCTATCGTCCTCGGTCCTAATCGGTGTTCTTTTGCGAGGATCTGTGGTTTATCAAATCAGCGATGTGTTATTTTACCTGGGTTTTTATTTATCTTTTAGTTTACCCCGACGTGTAGTCGGGATAGAAAAAACATTAAATAAACGCAATAAAATCTGTAAAATAAGTTTTATTTCAATCAATAGGAATTTTATCTATAAACCTACTCGTATACTTAGACCAAGAAATAATATACCTAGACCGAGGGTCCATTACGACATATTGAAGCAAAGAAATCAAGACCGGCGCCGGCGTAGTACACTCGAATCCGCGTATGACGAGGGTCTAATCTCGTAGATAAGAACATTATTTATGTAAACGTAACTTTATAACAGCCGATGGAAACTGAAATGACCCGTTATACTATTGCAAAACGAACACAGGAAAGTATAAATAAGAATGTCGAGAGCAATATTTCTTTACAAACGCGACGCGTCTTACGAAAATACAATCCATCAATTCTTTCGTAACGTACAGGTCCCACTTGAGACCTGACCCAATCTGTAGGCTCGGACTATTTATACGTTTTATAGTTCCTCGGTCACACACGACTGACAACTGGAACAACATTGAGGTGCCTCTGAAACGTCGACGCGGGCTTTCTAGAAAACGTCGTAAAGTTTCCCTACCCCTTTTGATGGTGTTTTGGTAATACGATAGAATCGTAGACCAGATGTTACGTAGACGCTTAATAGTCGTGGAGCTTTATATGTTTTTCACTAATTGCATTATGGCACACTGTGTCAGAAGTTTGAGAGAAACGGCTAAACTTTAATCTATTATTATCTATATAGAACAAAGTCCTGTTAGTTACACTAGTTATAACTCGAAAACGGGTGGGCCGATTTTTATGATCCTTGATTATTTGAATTTGTCTCCGCTCTAAATGGCAGAATAACTAAAATAGTAGATAATTTGTGCTTGCGTACTGTCCTCGTGTAAACCGAGGTTAAAGCGTTACTCGGTGGTCACAGATTTACTACAGTCAATTGACTTGGGTTCCGATGCTGTGTGAGCAAACATCCGCCAAGACTAGTGCGACCACGTTTTGGTTTGAGAAAAATACAGTACAGTATATATGCTCTGCGCTAAAGTATTTAAAGTTGAAAGTAGTGCACATTGCATTGTAGTTAAATCTGCAAAACAATATCTAGGTACTGATTTCAAATCAGTTTCTTTATTCGCAAAGTTTAGTATCTTAAGCTTACAAGGGGCTACGGATATATATTAGAAGCCAATCGGTCCGTATTCTGATACAGATTAAAACAAATTTATTTATGAGCACACTTGTAAATCAAGCACAGTTTTCTTATTCTGGACGAACAGGGCGGTGATCAGCATGAGTATTTAATTATATCTCTTGACGCTTGCGACTTTTATTTTTATTTTTTTATTACATTATAGGCAAGTATTTGATCTCGATCTCACCTGATGGTAAGTGACGATGAGATCTACGATGGAGCATACTTGCCTAGGTAGGAAGGCGGCAGTAGATAAGGGACGCTACATTCACTAGGCACATGCAGCGCAACTGATCTGACCCGCCATCCATGAATGGCAACACCGAACATCATGCCGGAACACGGCTAGGCCGCTTGGCGACATGGCTTTGTTCAGTGGGTGGTGACTAGCCACGGCCGAAGCCTACCACCAGTGACTTTTGCCTGTCCTGAGATATGCCTTGCGATATGTGGTGTCATTATTCGTGTACGACGCCGCGCTGGGCGCGTGCGCCGGCGCCGATGTCGCCGCCTCAATTATGCGATGCGGAGGGGGAGCTCGTGTTAAATCAATTTTATTTATATTTATAGCTTGAAGATGATTTTAGGCGAATTATTGATATTAACTGGACTATTTTTAACTGTATTAATAACTTTTTGTAAGCAATTTTTCGATTACTAGCTGTATGTAAAGTATTGCGGTAATGGGTATGTGATGAATGAGTTTAATACCGCGGTTCCAGTATGTCACTCTGGGCGAAATAAAGTTCCTATAAACACGTATTCATTTATTTCAATTTATGATATTGCTCTAACTTATCATCAAACACGATATTTATGTGGCACTCTGCATGTAATGTTGTTGGATCTAAAGTATTAAAATTATTTATTGACACATTTTGAAAATTGACCGCGACACTTTCCCGCTCAATTCTACGTTTCACTGAATCGTAAATAAAATAAACAACATAAACATTTCGGCGGAGACTATGATCATATCAATTTGTGGAGCTTTGAGGTGAGCGAGCCACCACGAAATAAATAAGTAGCGACAATACAATAAGAGACTCGGATGTTTGGATTTGGATTTTCTTTTTAAAAAGCGAACTTATTTTTTTATAAATAATAAATAAATATCGCCAGACGAACACACCAACCATACTGTCCCACACTAGGCAACGCTTGTATTATGGGTACCGTACACTGGACTGGGGACGAACCCAGAATATATAAAACATCCATGACAAACATTCGTGCTTATCACACAAATTTTGTCCCTACCAGGGTTCGAACCCGGGATCCTCGGCACAGAACGCAGGGTAACTATCATATATCAAATGCGCTCAGCAAGCCTTCAAGCTATATATTTTGTATATAGCTTTGGTGGCTTTGGCATTATATCCATTAATAATAATAAATAATACCTGCCCTTTTAAATGTCCCACTGCTGGGCACGGGCCTCCCACCAATGCGAGGGGGATTAGGCCATAGTCCACCACGCTAGCACAGTGCGGGTTGGTGCACTTCACACATCTTTCGAGGGGTTCTCTCAGACATGCAGGTTTCCTCACGATGTTTTCCTTCACTGTTGTATATCCCTTAGCTAAGGATTTAAGTGGTAACGTTCAGAAGTAAAAGGCCTATCTATGGCTCGTTCGTTAATTATACTGATACGCTTTTATGAACCGTTAGTCTTGTAGCTCCACCAGCGAGCCGTCCAACAGGACGTCACTAAATTGGGCCGAATGAGGTGTGACGCGCGGCAGGAAATTAGGAAATGGGAAGCACGCTCAGCTCGATCGTGACTCTTTTTGTGCTAGTTATACATAGAACTGTGCAGTTGATGGCTACATTGCTACATTACTTGATTCGTACATCCGTTCTACAGATTTTCGGTTAATTATAGGTCGGACTGATTAGGTAGATTGTTGATGGATTATTGATTGATGTGTTTTAGGGGTAATTTAACTATGAAATTGGCAGAAATTTATCTGTGATGATTTGTATTATTTAATCACTATCATCGCCAACAGTTCGTGCCTACATATCTTCGTTCTTACGATGATTTTAAAGATGCCTTGTCTTGTGCCAATTGTTTCCACTGCAGCACTCCTAACTTACCTATATAACTTGCGGGAGACTCGAAAACAACCCCCGAATTTATAGACATTTGATAAAGTTATAAAACATCTATTAATTTGGGGGTTAATCTACCATCTTAATTGAAAAATAAACTCGAAATAAAGTCGTAAATTTAAAACTTATGATGTTTTCTAATGTATATAGTTACTAATTTATGCATACGAGTATAACACATTACATCAGCGCATAACACTAGAAAGTATTTCCATATGTACGTTCAGCGCCATTAGTCCCACGAGGAAACCATCGAGGCTGGCACAATTAGCGCCAGAATTGGCGGGAAATCGCGTTTGACGGCGCGGAAACGCAAATTGTGCTGCGCTCGCGCAATTAAGTCCGATAACCGCAAGCGAGACACAAACAATGCGACAGAAGAATATAAATAATAAAAAAAATTGTAAGTATCCTTTATTCAATGAATATATTCTCGTTATCGTATTTAGTTCTTTGTAAAACATAGTTATATTAATGGTAGACCTTATGATTGATAAATTAATATTGTTGGACCTAAATGTTGGTCCAACAATATTAAATTAGTTCATGTTTACGAAATATAAAAAATACATTTGTAAGCAAGACGACTACTTTGGAACGCTTTAAATGCAATCTCAAATGCCATCATCCGACCCTTAACCCCATAACATTGTTCCTCATCTAACAACTACTTGAAACAATCTGAATTCTACTTTATCTCGTCGCTACAAGATACGTATAAGATGCAGACATAAGTTGGTATCCAAGGCGTTTGCACTAAGCCAGTGACACTGGAAATATCGTGCTGTAATCAATATGATATGCTCTCAATCTTAATCCGCGGTAATCCTTCCAATCCTATTACATTTCGTATTATTAGTAAAATTACTCTTTTATGTACTGTTAGTGATCTATAATGATACCTTAATTTTACTGATCGAATGACTAATCGATTTATAATTGGAATCCGAGATAATTCGGCTGTCAAATCCCAACATTTTTTTAACAAAATTAAATAAGCTGCCTAATCAAATTTAACATTAAGTTGTTAGTTTTTTACTATCTAATGATAGATTTATGTGATAGTTTTCTTATCATTCTTAAATTTCGTCTAAGGAACAAGCCATGCCAGTTTATCAAATTGATTTAACGCATGTCGAGCAAGAATCGACTATATCTTGTGATTATTTGATCCTGTTGGATTAGAAACTAGATTTACTGATAAAACAAAAGTAGGTTTGAGTTAACCAATATTGATAGCAGTAATAGCAGTAATATTATCAAATGCATGAGCTTAACGAACAATCCATGAAGCGCGTTCATCACAATACTGCTCGTACTGATCGTACGTAACACGTGTTGTAAATCTAATAACAATCAGTGGGTGTTATGTGCAACTGTTATAAAAGCTGCGCGTGGGCAGCCCGCAGTTGCGCACAGTAGCTGGTAGTACGTGCAATACGCATTGTCACGTTTACGATGATAGGAAATTATGTCGGTTACTTTTGGATATATATTTTGGTTGGTGTTGAATTATAATTTCCGTTCTTTGACTTGGGTGGTCTTGTGTCAGCTCTAATGCAATGTGACTTATTACTGTCATGACTTATTCATATTTAATTTATGTATGGTTTTCAGAAATCTAGTCTAATATAAAGGTTTATTGTCATAACTATGTTTTGCAGTACTTAAAAAACTTCTAGATATTCATATATCTTTATTTAACGCAATTACAACAATTACATGTAACGCCATCTCTGATTAAACAGTCGTATTACGTGAACAGTGTTACGTAGACTTGCGCGTGCGCACCAGACGCGCTACACCTTGCTTGGTCGTAGCAAAATGTGGCCACCGCGTGTGGTAACATTGTGGAATGGACACTTTAATGAATTACGATAATTTGTGATGGCTCTACCGGAGAAATATTACTTAAAGAAATATTACTGAATATGTTGATACCCTAATGTTGTTTATACATATTCGTATGCAGATCTAAGGTTAATCATCCTCCATAGTTAAACTTACCTCAGGCATCACGATATTAGTGCGAAACCGGTGCATCGGTACTGCAGCTGCGCTTGACCTATTCAATTTACTCTATACCTAGCTTAATTAGTGACTTACTAGGGACCGATGATCATATTTGCCTTTGTCTAATTTGTTTTGTTCTCACGCTGCAAGCGTTTTGCAGTCACGACATAAAATTATGAATTAAGATATTCTTTACAATATGAAATAAAAATATTATAAATATACATTTTATAGAACTGCGCTTGTCAGTATACTATAAATAAACTTAAATATTATTGCAATTAAGAAATTATCATGGGCATGTCAAGTGTTTATTTATGGCCTGATTAGCTCAGTTGGTAGTGACCTTGCTTTCCGTGCCGAGGGTCCCGGTTCGAATCCTGCTAGGGACAAACATTGTGTGATTAGCACGATTGTTTGTACCCAAGTCATGGATGTTTAATGTCTATGTAATTAATATATACTGGGTTCACCTCCAGTCTATTGTACTGTACCCAAAATACAAGCGTTGCTTAGTGTGGGACCGTATAGTTGGTGTGTTCGCCTGGCGAAAGCAAAAAAAACGTACTGTATGTTTAATACCATTCACAAGTAGGAATATATATCTATGCTTAATAATGGCTATATCCAACCCTCAAGGATATCCTCTAGTCCGCACTATCACTTTATGACACATTTTCTAACTACTTGCTCTGCCAAATTAACTTTACCACTTCACTGGCGCTAGTAGTCATACAAACATACTCAATTTGAAACGGCTTGATTAGTTAGTTGATCCGTCGCTTGCACGGTAGAATGGCGAGGTTCGACCGGTCAGTACTGCATTCCTTCGCCGTCCGGCGGTTTTTGCGTTTCCTTCGCACCGAGTCACCGGTTCAAGTTCGGTTGGCGTCTGACGAAAGATGAACACTTTTACCGGCACTTTCTTTGGTGGGCTGCGCGGGCTTTAGTGGTAACGTTTGTATGAGTGGTATTGATAATCTTGCTTTATTTTTTAATCCGTATATGATCTGGGCTTATCATGTCTGTAAGACACTACTTGCCTGTCGCTATTAGCTAATTTGATGTCTTATTCAATTACCAAGACCAATATACTTTCTAATAAAAATATTCAGACAACGACTCTACTCTATTTTGCGGTAGCTCGGATAGCTATAGCTATTTAGTGTCTTACTCCTAAATATATTGGTGTTTTTTTTTTATCTATGTAGAATGGCACTACAAAATATTTTTCAATGGTCGTTCGTTATAATACCAATGAAAATAGACAAAAACCATATATAGAGGTAAGAAGGAAATTCTTGCAAATTGTATCATTAATTTGATTTACAATCAGAATTTCGTAACCTATAGTACTCTACACAAGTAGTTTCATATAAAAAACAAATGTTTTACACTTGATTTCACTAGAATCTAGACTCTACATGGGAAATATACTTGCCAATTTCCTGATTGTACGAAACTTAAAATCCACGTTCTCACAAAAAAAATGGCAATATATTGAATCGATCAATACCTCCAATCGTCTGTAACGCGACCCGTCCACTTCCGCTTCCCGGATTCGTGTCCCCCGGGGACAGGTGTCCGATCACCCTTTGTGAACAAACCATGGGAGCAGCAACGCGGCGCCTATGGATGCGTGTTCTGTGATAAAATACGTGTATCACTATGTTTGCGTGATAGTGCTAGCTAATGAATATTCATGTGTGTGATGGTTTAATTAAATTAATTTGGTTGGTTGGGCACTGGGAATATTTCTTGTTTCGGAATTCAGATATTGTTCGTGAGTTTATTTGTTTTTAATTGAACTCTATATGATTGCAAAAATGTAAATTTTAAATAAAGAATAGCGGTTTTTATGAAATAACTGTAAGCCAGAAACATCGCATCTCTTGAAATTAATTATATTTATTTAACTTCGTCTTAGTTTTCCTATAGCCGCAATGTTGGCTTATACCAAAATTCATACAAGTTAATTTGCCTTTATAAAGTGATTATTAGAAGATATATTTTTAATGTCCTCGCAAATTTCCGTTATTTTAGGGGTAGTTGAAAGCTATATTTGTTTCCCCTTTATGAAATTATAGGTCTATAAAAGCCTGTATCTACAAAATTGTCAATATGTACTTGGCAATTTAATATCACAAAAGAGTATTATCAGAAAGTAACCGGCAGATGTGTCCAATAGGAATAGAATTCCACCCCCTGTCTGTCTGTCTGTCTGTCGTGCATATCTGGCATAGCTCAGTGTCTCCCGCGCGTCGACTCGTGCGCACGTCATGTTCGCGCCGACTCCCGCGCCGCGCATGCGCCTCGCCTTTCACCCCCATAACATACACGTGAGTAAATCGAAAAAGAAATATATTTGTTTTGAACCTAGTCTATTTCCAATAAGATCGGTGACGTTATTGGAACTCTTTATTTGTTGTGATGCGAAGGGCGCGCGTGGGAACAGGCTTTTCTGAAATCTTTGCATTCTTGCTCTCAATTGCTTGTTTTTTTCTTACATATAGTACTGTACATAGGTACTTTATAACCGTTTTGTGTAGTTCGCAGTGTTTGTGATTGGTCTATTAGTATGTAGGTATCTCGCTTAACTCCATGTTTTGTTAACAGAAAATTAAACGAAGACGAAATTAAAAGGGAGAATAGAAATTTTAAATTCCCCATGCAGGTAGAGTTGTGTAAAGTCTATATACTCGCATCTGTAATTTTATTGAAATAAAGTTATGCTTATCATTACTAACTTTGACAATAGATTTAAATGTTGGCGATTATATGTTATGTCAACAACCCTACATATATTTTTTTTCTTTCACTGTCTAGGCGAGTAAAAAGGCAGTTTGGAAGTTAGTTTGCTATTATTACAATATTAAGTAGTAGTTATTACTTAAGTATGATTACCATTATCATTACCTTTGTGTATATACGCTTAATACAGCTACCAAATTACCAGGGTAACTGCAACTTAAATTAGAGGGGTGCTACATATTTTAGGTAAAATGCCAGAAAAACTTACCAAATTGTAGCAGTTTTATACTTTGAAATAAAACTTATTTTACAGATTATATCGCGTTTATTTTATGTTTTTACGTTCCCGACGTCCAGCCCTCCCGTGACCATGTTTGTTGTAAAACAGCCAAAACGTCGAAAACGTAAAAACATATAATGTACACGATAAATTTTGTAAAATTAGTTTTATTTTTATTGTGTAGTATTCGCGTAAATATAAGAAATTGATATGTGAACTTTTATACTTATTTGAGTATTCGCCCCACATTCCTATTCGAAAGAGTGAAACATGTGATTAACTTCTTACCATCAAACATTACGGAGGGGAGCCTTAACCTCAGTAATTGGGGCGAACAATGAACTGGACCTTTACATAACTATAACTATTATTATAACTATTATTTTTCCTTCTTTACAGACGACAATTAAAGTGTACGCTCGCTGCCTTCGACCAGACATCGAGTATAAGACCCTATCGGTGACCTGGGGCACCCGGGCCCGCGAGGTGGTGTCGACGCTCCTCGGCAAGTTCCGCATGCGACACCGCGACCCCAGGCTGTTCTACCTCAGCATGGAGGTGAGGGTGAGGGCGGCGGGCCTGAGGACCACCCTGGTGCTGGACGATGACGCAAGGCCTGCCGCGCTACAGGCGTGCCACCCTAAAGGATACTCTAAGTTAGTAGATTTATTATACCTATTTGTATCTGCTTCTAAAATCCACTAATTTCGTAATTAGGTATTTTGGTGACGCCAACGATAGCAATGTACTACGGGTACTACGCATTAGATTGAACTCGCGAAACAATCACTCTATTGAGGTTACCACCTAACTGAGGTTCGGGAACCACACCTTGTTCAGTATCACCGGGACACTTGCTAAGTGCAGGGTGGAGCTTTTCTTGCACAAATATAAAACTTATTGGGTGTTTTAAACGATCCTCTACAATTATGAATTTAGCACAGCCCTTCACGTAGTCTCGTACGTCATAATAATGTTAGGTAGCAGCGACCACAATCTGTCCACGCGCCGCGACGCGCGGACCACCGGCCGGCCATGCCCGAAAAAGATTCCCCTGTTGTCCCGTCCCTCCTTCCGGCACGAGCTATTCCTGTCGGTAAACACAACTCTAGACCAATAAAAAAGTATAAAAACTGACCCAAGTGCATGTCGGCACGACGATGAAAGGTTCCGTATAATTAATTATTCTATGAGTGACAGTTTTATTTTGCGCAACGCTATTGTTGTTTCTAAAGTCACTAACTGTGATCCAGCAAAGTTTACTCAGATCTGAGTGTTTTTGAGCCCGAGTTAACAATGATAGGGGTTTCGTACACCACTTTATAAACCTATCTACCTTCCATTTATTCTCTAATTTGCTAGAATGTTAGGTAGCTTCAAGGAGTACTGTAGAAGTTATGTCTTTCGCCGGTCATAAGTATGTTAAATATCAGGGGTTTTCATTCCCTATTGAACCCTAAAAAGAACTCGTCAAAAGCGCCTCGTCGAGCACTTTATTGACCATGTGGATCGCGTTACAACGTGATGACAGTGTTCAACGATTGCCGTGGATCGCTATGGGTTATGGCTTTTTCTTATTGGATGTTTGTGTACCTTGTTAGATGGATTTATATAGTTTTATGAACCCAAGTGTAAGGGTGTCAAGTTTATGGAGTGTTTTGAATGATTATACTAAGTAATGTCTTTGGTTTAATAGCTCGAAAGACATTATTTTTGACATCGTTGTTGCTAGCTTGTATTAAAAAAAGTCTGAACCGATTTCCATCAAAAATAATACCAAGGTGGAACTCGCTGACGCCAGTTACAAAACATAGAAGTTGATTTGGGATAGAATTATTATTTAGAAGTTTTATTGATTAACTTTTACCGTGACTAATTTAAGTTTAATTTGATATATTTAATAATGCAAGTTAAAAGGATTCATCAGAAAAATCAATAAACCATACATCGTCCTACATAACTAAACCTGTTATACAGGTATTAACGTTTGTAACGCCATTTTACTTGTGTAACCACAATACCTACTCCGCACACAGTATCGAATTTCAATCATTCCCCATTGTTCCTATTGTTCGACACTTTTTATTGTGTTCAATACCTTTTGTGTACCTTCGAATGTTTGAGTTTTCGCTCAAAATACCTATCGTTACTCCTCATTTGTGCAGTCATACCTGTGCTGGAATAAAAACAAGACTTGATTTTATAAAATAATGTTTTATTCAACAACATTCTTCTTATCTACCTACTCTCCAATCCTGCCAATCATAGACCAATCCCTCTTCCTTTTACCAACCTCATAACAATACCGACTCATTTGCTATTATATTTCAAGACGCGTACCTATGGTCCGCGCGGACTATCCTATTTCCCTTCTACGCCTTTGATATAACATCTATAGAAAAAGACCGCAATTTTAATTTTTAACCTAACTCTAAAATGATTTATCGATATCCGTGCTTCAGTGACTAACGGGTCCCTTTTCCATCATTCCAGGTTCTCCTTACAGATGCGGCCAGGTGGTTTGATAAAGATCTACGACTCTGCGCTGATGTCTTCCTCTCAGTACAAGTGTCTGCTCACCAGCGAGCGCACTACGGCAGACGAGGTGCTGGCGATTCTTCTGCACTGCTATGACTCCAATGAGGGTGTCGAGAGGTTCTCGCTCTATGAGGTGAGTCGAATTTCGAGGTCTCATGGGATGCGTGTGACGGAGGACCGTGGATCGTGATGTGTAGAAGTCATTGGGGGAGGTCTATGTTCAGTGGTGTATCCAATGCATATTGCATTGCAGCAGTACCCTGGACAGCATACCGCACATTTATGTCCATAATGGAGGAGCTCCAACAGCAGTGCTCCCACAGAATTTCAGCGACATGCCTATACAAAGAATTGCAGTATTTTTGCCATAGCTCGCAGGAGCTCCGAAAATCTAGATCGCCTAATGGTAACGAGAAAGGAATGGTGTAAAAAGCCATGTGGCAGAAGCCCAAACCGATGGGCGGACCAGGTATTCGAACACTTAAGAGATGCCAGTCAGTGCAGCCTTTCAGATTGGTACCGCTGGAGGCAAGCAGTGAACAGGTTTGGCCAGAGCAGTCGTGATCCTCAGAAATTGAGGGCTGATGGGGGGTGGAGGATGTCCAGCTTAGAACGTCAGTCGTCGAACGCCGATTGATGATTTAATAAAAAAAAGCAATGAATATAGATAATAGTCAAAAACTTTATTCGCTATTTCCAGGTTAGCCCATCGCAGGAGTACGAGCGCAAGCTGCACCCCGACGACCTGCCGCTGCTGGAGCAGCGCGCGTGGCCGGCGGAGTGCGACCGGCACTTCCGCGTGCGCCGCAACCCGCGCGCGCCGCCGCTGCCGCCGCGCCCGCCCACCGCACCCCCCGCCGCGCTGCCCCACCCCGCCCCACCCACGGATGACGAAGAACCCTGTCGAGCCCTCTCGGCCCTCTCCCTAGAGTCCGACAGTGACAAGAAGAGATACAGCCCAGTTTACAAATACCCCAGCATAAGCTACTGCAGAGAAACGAAAAATGACTATCTCTACATCTGACTAGCCGTCTGCCTATCCAGGTTCAATCGGTTCAAATGTCTGGCTAGAGGCCGTAGGCGGCATCCGGGGACAGTGATAAAACGACTCTTATGAAGTGTAAATATGGTGCGGTTTTGTGTAAAGTGTAAATAAAGGATTGACGATTTTATTTGGTGTGAGCGTGAGTCTTGTCCGATGAGATCTCTACACCGTGTTCTTGATTCTGTCTAGTAGATGTCCGGGCCGGCGATTACCAAAATAGACACACAATTTAAATATTGTGCAATACTGGTTAAACATTGCGACGATGACGGCACGATAAGAAGACACGATTTGGACCGCATGCGAAGAAATTCGTGAGCAAACATGTTAGCACCAACCTGTTGAACATGCTGTCGAACTTGTTACACAACATGTTATCGAACAAGTTAGACAACATGCTACCGAACATGTTATACAATATGCTCGCGAGCATGTTTGTCGCCTATTAAAATGGCTTGATATACGCGTAGGCAACCCAGGATTTATGCGCGTTTATTTCTAGCTTAACAGACGAGGCTCCCGAATAGTGCGAAACCAAAGAGTTGTTGCAATAAACTAAGCAACGGCAGTTATTTTTCAACTAAAGGTACAGTTGTATACGGCAAATCCGTGAAGATTGCGTATCGCTACAAGCAAAATATATATTATATATAAGATCTTCGCCATTATACTACGTCATCGCGTATTACGTAAGAGAAAACAAATACGTCCAATAAATAGGTTGTCACAAGTAGGGCTGGAGTAGACAATTCAATTCGAATTTCCTTTAGCCTCCAAGCACCATATCTTTATCAAATAACATTGCAACGATTAAAATGTAACAATGTATATAATTAATTAATGTATTAATTAGCTAGTAGACACCAAAGAGGCACGAGCGGTATAAAAATTAGATTTATTTAATAACTGTTAAACGGAATAATGTTTAATTTATTTATGTGGCAACCCCGCCCCAATGCTGGCATGTTGGAGCGCAACGAATTTACTCCAAACGTGTCTGTAATAAACTGCGATATGTTTTTGATAAAATGTTGTTTCATTTACGCTTTTTCCTACCTTCATAAAATACTCGTTCTGAAAAAAAAAATATTTTTTTTATTGCAGTATAGCCAAGTATTTGATCTCGATCTCACCTGATGGTAAGTGACGATGAGATCTACGATGTAGCATACTTGCCTAGAAGGTACCTGTTCACTCTCGACTTGAAAACACCCAGATTGTAGTCAACGGGGAACAAAGACGCCGGTAGCGTGTTCCATTCCTTAGCAGTACGCACGATGAAAGTAGAAGCAAAACGCTTAGTGCGTACCGCAGGAATGTCCACAGTGTACGGCTGACACTTGTCCGTGCGTCTTGTCGACCGACGATAGAATGGAGATGGGGGAATTAACTCGTATAAATATATTCTTAAATATGGTGTGGTAGGTATTTAAATTACGAGTGGCAATAAAAGTTTGTTATCGATATAAAGTATTTTATTTACAAATGATTGCAACAATGAAGTACAGACGATGCATTATAATTACAGAGTATGTTCAAAAATGGGAATCGGATAATATCTAACGGTACTAAAATTACCTCCTCACTTTTAGTAAGTATGTAAAATTTATACAGTCGACGCGAGCGGCAGCGCGCGCGCAGGCGTCCCGACACTCGCGCGTACACTCCCGGCGAGGGCCGCACGAAGAGTCTAATACACCTAGATATCTTAACATTAATACTTTAATCTATGTCTCGTACAGAGGTCGTATACGACCTGTCGCTATAGTTAGCTTCTTATCAAGATTTCATCAAAAGACCTCCC
The DNA here is from genome assembly GCA_905333125.1 of Pheosia tremula. Classification (NCBI taxonomy): domain Eukaryota; kingdom Metazoa; phylum Arthropoda; class Insecta; order Lepidoptera; family Notodontidae; genus Pheosia; species Pheosia tremula. Next base: position 709,396 of record HG995397.1, read on the forward strand.
GAGCGCACCGCGCCATTAGTTTAGCACACTTAATATTTAGTCAGAATTAAGCTAAGCATTCGAAACAAAGCGTCTCTATATCTCACGCTTCGAAACGTTCTCGTGGACTGCCCGGTCCACCGGAACTAAGCACACGCCCCGAGAGTGCCCTCTCGCTAGCTTGCGGATACATTACAGAAAACCTGGCTCCTCCAATAGCGTCCGAGACTGGATGATAGTGTTGTGGTGGCGTCGCGGGGCGCGCGGCGGCTACACGGCGTTGAGCGCGCGGCGCGAGGGCCCGTAGTCGTCGGGCGGGTCGCGCTCGCGGCGCGTGCGCGGCGCGCCCTCGCGCGTGTAGTCGTGCCCGTGCGCCGCGTGCCCGCCGTGCGCGTGCGCGTGCGCGGGGTAGTCGGCGCCGTTAGACGGGTAGTCGACGCCGTTAGGCGGGTAGTCGTCCGCGTGCGGCGGGTAGTCGGCCGAGTAGTCGGGGAAGTCGCGAGCGTAGCGCTCGCGCGGGTAGCGGTCGCCGCGCGGGTAGTACTCCTCCTCCAGCCGTTCCGGCCGCGCTCCGCCGCGCCGCCCGCCTGCGTTCCGATACACTTTAAATCGAGTCAATTCAGTATAAACAACAGTATAAGTATAGCGAGGGATCTTCTGCGATCAAAATGTAACGGCTCCTAAAACATTATTTGTGCGACGGGTCAAATCACCACAAAATTTATTGGAAATAAGTCCATCGTTATCTGGTTTGAAAACCGCATCTAGCCATTCCATTGTAATCGCATTGTCAATAAAAAAAAGAAAATCAAAAATCGTCGAACTCAAAACAGGCATTCAAAATCAAACACAAAAAAAGGAACGCAAAAAACAACTCGAAACGCGACCTACGAAACTACAATTAACCCGCAGGGAAACCACACGGCACACGAGGGGAGGGGGGACTTGTACCGTTCACCGAGGCGGGGGGTACCGGACTTACTGGAGATGTCTACTGGAACCGACTACGAGACAAGACTGTGCGACTACTGCGTCAAAATCTCGGCCGCATTGCGCACTTTGCCAGGACACGGGAGTACCACTTCGGCCGACGGTGGAGGGGACCGCGACACTGCGGAACATTGCACCTTGAGGCGAGGCAACAGCCTGCACGCCTCTTAGGCTCGAGACAAGGCAAACGCCTAAACGATTCGTGGAAATGAAGCGAGGAGGGCCGATAGATGGAGCTAAACGGAATGACTGCGCGGACGGCATGAAATGAGAAATATAGTTAGTAGGATTGTGTTACGAAGGAGATGACAATTTTCAATGGACCATGTAAATACCTCCGATTGTCCAGTAAAAGCTTAATACTCGTCGTCGCCATTCACATTTGAACTTTTAGTAACATTTAAATAAATTGTACTGTCCTGTATAGGTCAGTCCATTCTGTATGCAAATCACTAAAAAAATTGCTTTCTGAATAAATTCCGTCTGATTGTAATGTTAGTGGAAGCGTCACCCTCAAGCGATCAAGCGGTTATCGGGCGGGGGCCGCTAGAAACTGTATGCAACCTGGACGGGGTGCGCCTGCGCAAATAAACACCTGGAATTGTCTTCGGCGCGGCTGTTAGTGCGCCTGTCCGGACGCTTGTACTGAAATGAACACGGTGGCGTAAGTGCCGCGGACAAGACATTCCACGAGACGAGCGATGCTGAAGGGATCTACGATATTTATACTAAGAGAGACTATAGGTATTGTGTGATTTTTGCATTGAAATAAAAATAATTTTACGGATTTTATCGTGTTTTGTTTCTTTTTACGTTCTCGACGTTTCAGCTGCTTTACAGCAACCATGGTCACGGGAGGACTCAGGTGTTAGACGTCCTAGTGACATAGTAAGAACTGGGATACCCGTATATTTAGTTGTTGCTTGCGGTCTGATCTAGGCAGAATCACTCACTGTGTCGTGAGGTCTTGCATTAGTGCGCTCGGTTTTGGAGTTAATTATATTAATTACTGGATCCCGAGTTCGGCCGTCCGTAAAACCCGTAAAACTAATTAGTTTTATTTCAATGTGAAGTATTCGCGTAAATACAAGACATCAATAAATTATTCATCCTTGGTTGATGAGATAAAATATTTTAAGAAATAAGTAAGTATGGTCGCTACTAAAGTTTGGTCCAAGCAAATAAGGGGGAGAGAGTCGGGCAGTGTTCTTTCTCTATCGCATCTTTACTGATGGCGGTGACGTCATTAGGTTTTCCGAAGCAATACAATATATAATTTCGTTTATTTTTCAGAGCATAAAATAAATATAATTAAAAATAATACCAATATTCCCTACAACAATATGTATGTTTAGGAGGATGTACAAACACGGATGTAGGTACTATAAAAACATTACATATGAATATTGCAAATGATATGATGCTGGAATGGCAATACAATTTTCCTTTAAGAATTATATCCATGGTTGTACGGTCGCGAACATCAATATGGGACCAGTTTCCTAATAAATATGTTCTATAAAACTTATAATGCAATAAGGTCGTATATCTGTAGATCGTCATATCTGTGAGCATTTGCCCCTACTAACGTCAACCAAGGTCTTAAGGTAGAATATTGAACCTTAAATGGGTCCCAAATTAAAGATCGCGACTATACCTACTCTACTTATTAGTAAACATTATAGCTACGTAAGTAATGAAAATGTAATGAATGTGGAAAACATATTTGCAGTATATAAAAATAACAAAATCACATATTTTTAAAATATAAATAGATTATGAAAACTCAGCGAATCTCAATTTGTTCAATCATAATAAAAGAGAGTAAAGTTATTAATAATACAAGATAATTAAAGTACCTATAATTATTAAAAAAGTAACTGTTAGCCTACCCAAGAAAATCAAAAAATAATAGTACAACTCCAAGGGGGCACTTTATATAAGGTGTAACAAAATTTTGTAAAATATATTACTATTACCGGGAGTTACACAGCCAAAGCATCTATTTCGTATAGGCCTAAGGGGACTCAACAAATTGTCATTTTACATATTTTTTACTTAACTCTACAAACTCTACAACCGGATCGGATCGCGACCTTGGCTGAGAAAATCCGGCAAGAAACGAGCTTGGAAGAGAGGCTTGGGAAGGTCTTACCAATCACATTTATGTTGAAACATTAATAATGTTGGATTATTTTGAAAATAAATCGAACCAGAAAGGTAACCCAGGTATTATTTTCAAATATGTTGATTTTTTGCTGTTCGATCTACATTTTTTTTAATTTATTACAGTTTTATTGTAACACCTTATATATTGATGCCAACGATATTCGTTGATCGACACAGAGTTGTAAATACGCCATGAGACAGTTGTATTACCTCTTTCCCTCTCGTAGTTGTACGAGTCGGACCTCTCGCGATGCCCTCCGGAGTGTGCGGGGGGATCAGAAGGGTGCAATTTACGGTTACAAAGATGAAGATATAAAACGTCTATAAATTGGGGGGTGAGTGTTTGTGGTAGTCTTAGAAGCTTTAATCAATTAACAATGACATAAAGCACCTTCCAAAGAAAGTTGTAAGTGGTTTGTGATGCCTTTGCATATGGATTAAACATTTCATAAATTCGACGGGGAAAAGTGTATACGTAAGAATTTCCTATAATTATGTGAAATACCAACATCGACTATAAGCTATAATGATACAAAGAACTAGGCAAAATTAACATTGAACTACATTAAAGTTAAGGATCATAAATTAACCCGATCTAAGTACAAATTAATTAGTAAATTTATTTCTTTATTCGAGATATTTTTGTTTGTGTGCGATTGATGTAATTAATTCGAAACTATAAAAGGCCCGGTGTTCATAAACTACAATACTTCCAAGTGAATGCTAGTATACGTGTATGAGTGGACTCGTGTGTGTGTGCGGGCGCGCGGTACACTCACCAGGCTGCGCGTGCGGCGCGTGCGGGTGCGCGTGCGCGTGCGCGTGCGGCGCGTGCAGCGCGTGGTGCGCCTGCTGCGCGGGCGGCGGCGGCGCGTTGGTCAGTGGCGCCAGGTGCGTGGCGCGCCAGTATGTCTGCAACACATACGTTTCCAAATAAAAAATTCTGTTTATGAAGTCTATTATGTGACAGAAGACGCCCAGTTTAGCGTTATGCCACGTAAAGAGATTGTGATTGAGCCCCAGAACAATAATTATGCAGTCTCTAAAGGTGGCTATGATGATCAGAGATGGCCCTAGCAGAAGAAGTCACGTACCTCCAAGTACTCAGCGATGTGCTCGCACGCGTCCTCCAACTGGTTTTCGTCAAGCACCACGTCGAACATATCGTTGGGGCACTGAGACAGCTTCTCCGCGGCCACCATTTGCACAGACAGGTTCTTGCTCTGCCCTTTGCCGCGGGATTTGATTAACCGCTGTAGCACCTGTTGGTATTAAAAAAAAACGATTGTGGTTCAGGAGTATGGATTCTAAATAGGAGCCAGTTTAAATTAATTGTATGTTTACTCATTGACATATTATTTGAATTATGGAGTGCCGCAGGGCTCTATCTTCCGACCAGAGCCTTTTATTTTTAATTTTAAGTACCTCAATATAGCATGAAAATCATTAAATAAATAAGACGGACGTCTATGGTGGTGTAGGTAACTCACCTTAGGACTGGATATTTTCAGATAGACGATGGTCGGCGCAAGCGACGTCTTAGCGAGTTGAGACGGATGGTTGATCGTGTCGCAATCCAACACTACGAGTTGTAGAGTTCTCGCCAATTCAAATATCCGCTCGATTTCAGCCTAACAAGACAAGAATGTCATTAAAAAAGATGAAAATGACGTCATGGGAATAACGCTATTCATAATCAATGAAGATAAAACCACATGCTTTGTAATGGTTAAACACGCACATAGGCAAATGTTGAATGTTTGCAAGACTGTAAATCGTAATAGAAGTTAACAACGATGACATGACCAAATTGCTTCTCGATAAATTTAAATTACACCAATATGTCGTGTTCTACACTTAAATAGAAAAACCAGAACAGGGGGTTAATTTTCATACTGAAGCATCATTCATTCTATGGGCAATGAGTGTATTTAGCCAATGAGCTGTTAGTTCCCTTCAGGCTGATTGGCTGAATTTCTAGTAAATTAACCATTACGATTGGGAGGGGAAGATTATATGCCTATACCCCAGTTTCATTTTCATGTTAAGTTAGTATGTGAAGTAGCTAACATTAGAATACGAAACGGGAGTATAGCATTAGGTGGTACTGGAAAAGGCATTCTAAAACCCGCCGAATGATCAATACTCATTCTCAAAATAAAATATGCATATTTGTACTGAGTGCATCAACCTATATATCAATATATTTGTATTTAAATAAGCAATTTATGTGGATATTTTATATTTTTTAAGTTGACAGGTAATTTCAAGACGTGGATTAGGAAAAATGAGATCAAATGGAATAATAGCCCATTCTTTGATAAAGGCATTTCAGTTAAAGAGTAAGTCAAATTGTTAGTAACGGTTTAAATATGATTGTTAAATAAATATAATTGTTTATCGCCGCCAGCTTCAGGTGAAGCCGGCTGAGCAAGCAACAAGCACTCAATCCAAACACTCCAACGAACTTCGTAAACAACGAATAAACACAATTCCTAGCTACTTCCACATCCATCCCACCTGGACCTCAACTATGCAGTTCGTCCTGTTCCCGCCCCTCTCAACGAACGGTTTCTTTGGCGGGTTAAGCGTGCGCTTGGCCAACGATATGTCGGCCGTCACCCTGGTGATGATGATCCTGCAACAAGTTACCTGCACTTCAGCGAGGCAAGTGGAGCGCGAGTTGGAACGCTCCATGATGGCGCGTTTCGACGGGTTGTTGAGCAGCGAGCGCTTCGCGAGCGATATGTCGGCCATCACGCGCGTAATTATTATCCTGGAACGTTAGTTTGCCTCTTTTGATATTCGGTTAGTACGTTAGTTTTGAGTTTTTGCGATTCTATTAGTGTACTTTGTTTGTGTTCATGAAAGCTCGTGGAAGTGTCCGCGTGTGATGGTTGAAAGGTGCAAAGATGAACGTAACAAAGATAGAGAAAGAAATTGATAAGTGCCTAAACAAACTGAAAATGTGAAGTATTTGATGTTATTGTAAATGGTATGAATATCATTGTTATAGAATAAACAATAAAAACGCAGCTCGGTTTACTAATCTTGGTTTAGTAATCTAAAATTGATGTAGGTACACTTTAAGGCAGGTTGATTATTTTTATAATGGAATTAACATTCATCGCAGTATTTCGTTTATATCTCCATTAATATCGGTTTAACTCGCGAACAGCTCTCAACGCTACAAAAGGAGCCCTATAACTGAAATACACCAAGACCCATGATTTCTTTTCCAATCCTCACCTGCCCTCGAACCGCCTCTTCAGGAAGTCGAACAGCGCCTTCTGCATCATGTCGGTGACCTCGTACCCCTTCAGCGAGGGTCCCACCAGCACCACGGGCCGCATGGATGGCACCACGTCGTACGGCGTACACGCATCCTGCTTCTTGAAGAACGGTTTGCGCTTCTCCTTGCTGGCAGCCAGTGCGCCGCGGCCGCGACCTGCCGAGTCTGACTCTTCACCTGGAAAGTATCAATTTAATTATCATTATTTTGGTCTGAATGAGTGGTCGGGGTCCTTTTTAACCGCATTGGGGATCTATACAGATATTGTCAAAGTCACAGTCAAATCATTTAGTTCTTATAGGCCTACGGGGGTACTTAAGAATTGATATTATTTTTTTCCCCTAACTCTACCACCGGCTCGGAACGCGACCTCAGCTGAGAAGGTCCGGCGAGAAACTCAGCGGGCGTGTCTTTAATTAAAAACATTATTTTTGATGTTGAGCCATGTTTATTACAAAAATAAATATAAGCTCGAGTGTGTTGCCATGCGAGGTGCACACACGCAACATTTTGACATCATAAATCTTAATTGACGCTAGATATTTGAGGGATCGATTCGTAAAGAGAAACATGATTGTAGGTCGATATCCGTATCATATTACTGCCTGCCTGCCTAGCCGTTCCTACATTGTACTCATATACCTATAACAATGTACTGCTCGAAAATTTACTTTTAACAAGAGCAACCATGCCCATTCTCCTTTGCCCGTTCTTCTCCATAGGAACGGCATTCCGAGCGGACGGTGAAGTAGCTTAGCATTTTGTACTTTACCTACTTATTTTTTACACGAATAAAAAATATCTTGACACCACATTAGGCACATCCGGTGACGTCATGTCACTTTGCATTTCTACGCTTTAAATTTTTTTGAATGAAATCTTTAGAGTTACTAAAAACTTTAGAGCTTTTTACTGGTGGTAGGCTTTGGCTGTGACTAGTCACCACCCACTGAACAAAGCCATGTCGCCAAGCGGCCTAGCCGTGTTCCGGCATGATGTTCGGTGTTGCCATTCATGGATGGCGGGTCAGATCAGTTGCGCTGCATGTGCCTCTATCTACTGCCGCCTTCCTACCTAGGCAAGTATGCTCCATCGTAGATCTCATCGTCACTTACCATCAGGTGAGATCGAGATCAAATACTTGCCTATAATGTAATAAAAAAAAAAAGAGTTACTTATTTAGAAAATTGTTTTGCTGTTTGTACACATAAATTATATAATGATGCTATATCAAAACCAATTATTAGATACTTCACTACAATTACACACCTTCTAATTTCAATTATATGTATTCAATTCACGGAAGAAAATAAGAACCTAGGCAATTTTTATTCTATGAATCTTTTCGATTTCTTTACTCTATAATAATTACCTTATTCTTCGGTAGACCTAGTTTAAGCTTAACTGAAGGGAAACTAGGAATCACTCAAGAAAATCATATAAGAACACTGTTTTATACACTTCCATGGGTCAGATAATACCTAATTTGGTAAGTACTTCGAAATACAATATACCTAAATTGTCTTCAGAAATTTTGACCTCAATATATCTGTCCCATACAACTGATATAGAAACAAAATACATTGGCTACATTCTACATGGGATGCATAGGCACTATAAATAAACATAATACTAAAGTAACTAATAATTGGAGTGACAACACTGGTCCTGTCATGTTACATTATTTTCTTCCATATTGGACTGTAGTTTTTACGTGGGTTCGCGACGACAACTTCGACTGGAGTTTTGTTTGTGTTTATACGACGCCGATTAGCCGTTCTTAAACCACATGCCAAGTTGAATCCGCATCTTTTGAAAACTTTGATTCCACTTGGAAACCATCAAAAATTGCAAAACATAAATATATCACACGATTTTTTGTCAAATGCTCGCTTAAATTCACACCTTGTAAAAGTATATTAGTACTTTTTGATTTCTTATATTTACGTGAATACTATACATTGAAATAATACTAATTTTACGGATTTTATCGCGTTTATTTTATGCAGTGGCAACGTAAAAATCATAAAATAAACGCGTTAAAATCCGTAAAATTTGTTTTATTACAATATATTAGTACTTATTACACAATGTTTCTACTCGTATTCATTTATACGAGAAACAGACATGTGTAAAGGTAGGGTAGCTATTTGTTGACGCCATTCTTTCATAAAAAGTAATTGAATAGGTATTTCAAATATAGGTAGTATTTAATTAATTATTAGACTTTATTCAATGAAATAAAAGACATCAGAATTTAAATATTTTTTTATATTTATTAGGTTTTGTGATTTTAGTCGTTAGTTTTATTTTTATTGTCGACGTATTTAGATGATGTTGCAGGAAATACTCTTATGGTACAAAATTCATGTTACGATTGCTTTTCTTAGCGAGGCCTTAAGGCCGAAAGTCGAAAGGATGGAACCCGTGTACCTATGTTAAGTCTGTAGGTCTCATAGGTGATAACAAACTTTTACCTCAACGTGAATGTTAATTAATACGACCCAATAAAAAAGTCAGTTCAGCTACTTAACAATGGTACAAGAGGGTGGAAGGTTTTATTCGTCATTTTTTAATGGCTTCCCAATGTCATTTATGATCTCAACTTTTTTATCGGATTCAAATCAGTCATTAATAATTCGCCAGCAACCAACGCAGTATAAACAAATTTGAATATATTTTAGGGGCATGTCTTGGTGTAAATCAATCCTTAAAATACATAAATAAATAATATAGGACCGGTAATTATTTCATCCTGTAAACACAACACAGAATTAAACAAATAATAAATATGCAATAAATAAATAATGTTCTATTATAAAGGATACGTGCAAATCGATTATGGGATGAATATGGATCGGATGTTAAGCAATTGTAATAAAATTAATTTATTTTTCGTAAAACAAAATAAATTATTATTAATTTATATTATTTATGGTGAAAATTGACCACATTTCCTGGTGTTGGACGATGGGTGGGTGAGCTTAGCTTACCTCGATCGAACGATGGCACATCTGAAAATGTGGCAAATGTGAGTACGAACAATACAATTGAGATGTATCGACTATTGTTTAGTCGAATTGCAGACCATTTGGAAGTCACAGTATTTTTTCATGAATAAGTACATATTTCAATTTAAATTATCACAAAAAAACTGACTAAATGTAGTGGAACATACTATTTGCTCAATTTTAATAGAATTTTAATGAAATAAAATGTATAATACGAATCATTATTAGTAAGTAGATATGTCCTACTTACAAAATCGTAAAACTAAAGTTGACCGTTCAATTAATGATTGATGCTGACCCAGAATCCAAATAGTCGACTTACTCGACTAAATGGGGATAGTCGATACATTGTCATGAAAAAATAACCAGGAAATTTTAGCAAATTCCACCGCTGATGAATATGACGTGTGAGGGACTAGTACAAAGCAGTTACATATGTTTTTAATATAATGCTCGTAATTTTAGGACATAAATACATTATTTTATGATATATGAAATTTTGTGCTAAAAATCAAAATAATACTTCTTAGGTACTTCGCTACTAGTTATAAGTTTTTTTAACAACGATTATAGATCTTGATTCAAAAGTTCCATATTAAAAATGTAATAAATACTTATGGTTAAGTACTAATGGCGATTTTGGGATATGCAATGGTATTTATTTTAAAATATTAAGAAAATAAAAATGACTAAGTACTACCTGCTTATTAAAAAAAAGAAATAATCCTACCATGCCAATTATAATACCGACAACCGTTAAATGTACATGCATCATCTCGCTTTTTTAATTGTAGTTACGTTCAGATTGAGTTATTCCACTCAATGTTAGAATGAGCAAGACGATCAAGATAGAGTGAGACAAACAACTGCCTTGTACGTCAAACACCAGATAAAATGATTATGATTAATACTTTTAGAATTGTACCGCAACATATAAAACAATACATTCTAAATAAAAAGGTTGATAAGACGATGGGGTTCGTATTTGCTAGGTGACAATTATTGTTCTTAACGATGGGATCCGTGTTCGCTAGGCGATATTTTTTGTCCTACGATAATGTAGAATATATCAGCCAAGGATATATCATCTGATATCGTAATTAAAAGATGAGATTTTTAAATTGTAAATTCGTATATCATTTCATCTGGTGAATGATAAAGCCGCAGACAAGTGGTCACTTGCATTATTAGAACAGAACGCTCTTATTAATTGTACTTTTCAAGGTATTGGGTATATATAAGAACACTAGTAAGATGTTAAGGATGGCGTACTGACATCGATAGGCCGAAAACGTATGAAAATCGAGGTGTCGCGGGTAACAGGCTGCTATAAGGTCTTTGACCATTATTCAATTGATTGGATCTGTTATACAAACACAGTAATTTCAAATAAAAGTAGTAAGTAATTATAAAAAAGTACATTACATAAACTCGATTATCATCGTTACGTTTTTCAGAAAATCGATTTAACATCCATTTCGTTAGTCGATTTAAAAGTCATCCATTATAATAATCATTTCGAAAATCGACTAACGATCGATAATCGATTTTCGAATTGCTAGTAAGCAGCGACCACTGCAGTACTGCAGCTGTAGGTAGGTGGTGTGTGAGCAATGGACGGCGACGTACCGGGCGTGGGGGGGGTGCTACCTCTGGAGAGCGGCGCGGGCGGCGCGCCGCGGGCCCCGCGCCGCGCGCCGCCCGCCGCGCCCGCCGCGCCGCCGCCCAGCCCCGCGCGCACCACCTCCAGCTTCACCGGCGACGGGATGAACCCGATGTCCGCGCCCTCCTTCACCAGCCGACCGATCCACCAGTTGTTGTCGTACTTCTCCTGGTAACCATTCACAACACAATGTGTCAGAGTCGCACCGCTTTGCTCGATTGTAACCACATCGATGAGTTAAATGGGCACACTATATTGGTTTTGTCTAAATTTTGTACTTCATACTAATTATAAATAATAAATACAAATGATGAATTTAAATGCACTGCACCAAAGAGTTCAGCAGCATAGTATATTTCATCTACATATAAATCCAGAGACACAGACAGACGTAGTGGCGAAGACATAAAGGTAATAGCTTGATCGGTCATGGTACTTCCAACACGACATAGTTTTCAATAAAATTGCCCGGTTAGTGTAGTAGTAAAAACCTAAATCTAAATTGTTCTCCCTTTAATTTCTACTACAAAATACATATCTACTACGACGTAGTCACATTGCGGTGGAGTGACTACGATATTCCCATTCACAAAATTTAAAACAACGTTAAATTACAAAGTAACTAATATTGTCCCCACAATACCTTGATGTGCAGAAAGTCACGAATTTCGAAGGAGATGGCGCTGCCGTGCACCGGCGAGTCGTCGTCGATGGTGCCATCGTACGCCACATTGGTGCGCACTGCGAACGCCACCGGTTTCGACTGGAAACGAAACAATTACATGAAAAAGAGCTCTAAGCACCTACTTACTAAGGCTCTTTTATTTTACACGTTATACAAATGGGGGAAGAGGGACCCACCACTGACTCGTCGTTTCGCGGAGAAATGCATTTTATTTGGGGTCCCGTCGCTCGTGATAGATAGGTTCTCGACTAACACCAAAACTGTTCGATTCGGTTCGGTTCGGAGGAGTTCGGTTTCTTTAATTATCGATAGTTATTACGTTAATTTAATGCTGAGTGGCTGTGGCCATAAAATAGTTACCGCTGATGTACGAGAATAAGTCCGTAGCACTCCCAACCGCAACCAATGTAAATGTATGAAGAGATGTATGAATTCGAATGAAGCGACTACGGTATGCCAGGATCGTAGCAAGGAGAAATCAGCTTCAGCCTACCCCCAAGCACCCATTACGGCTAACCATCCAAAAATAATAAAATCAACGGTGGAGGAAAACATCTAGAGGAAACCTGTATGTCTGAGAGAATCTCTCGAAAGATGTTGTGAAGTCCGCCAACCCGCACTGGGCCAGCGTGGTGGACTATAGCCTAATCACCCTAGCATTGAGGGGAGCTAGTGCTCAGCAGTGCGATATTTAAAGGGGTTGGTATTTTTTTTTATAATCCAATAATTACATTATGATCTCAACGGAATTACTGCATTTGTTTTTGCTTTCACCATATTTCTGTTACAAAAGAAAACCATTACGGTTATTCAATATTCATGTGGTTATTACCCACATCCGAAGAATGTACGAGAATTAACACAGAGACAATTAGGTTAATGTTGGTGACCCCCGCTCCTGGGTGGGTTTAGGGGTTGTAAACCTGTGGCTATAAACCGCTGGGCTTACCCGCGCCTTGTCGAGCTGCGACAGTGCCTGCGCTTCCTTCTCGCGGCGCAGCGCCTCCTTGTCTTCGTCAAGCGACAGCTCCGACGACGGCTGCGAGTAGTTCGAGTCCGCTGACCCCTGGAAATCAGCAATTACTCATTACATCGTGCTTTCTATTACGAGGAAGCTAGATTTAACGGGGGAAACTAGCATTGAAAGGTAATACTGTAATCATTATCTATTAAATCAAATTCGTAACACTGACAACACATAGCCTGAACCGGTAGGTCTAGAAGCATTTAACTTTTATAATTTAGGTGAGCACTAAGGAGGAATTTTGAAACTTCGACTGCAAAGGGTTCTTTTTAAAATACGATCGTGCGCATGACTAGTTATACATAAATTAGTATTGAAATAGTGTAGTATACTAATAGACTATGGCCTGAGTGTGCCCGGTATAATGGCAATAGTATCTCCACCAATTAAAGTTGGAACAACAAGCGTCGGTGAAAAGTAGTTGAACTGTAGTGCATCTCTGTCTACCCCTTTGGGGGTTGCAGGCGGGATGATGTGTTTTTATTATTTCTTATCAAATTTATCTTTATATAGGTAAGTTGCCAGGTAACAGATATTGATATTTTATGATAGCACCTACTTATAACACTTATAATTTTTACCTACGCATTTAGTGGGTTTTATTTTAAAATCCCTTTACATATTTTTAATTTTTAGCTATAATAAAAGTAATAAATCCATGTCAATATTATTATTTTGGCACATACGGTGAAGTCATGCGTGCGCATGCCCGCAATTTTTTGCATTATAATTACTTTGTAATTAATACTTGGTTGGTTTGGCTTGGTTTGGTTGGTTGGTTGGTTGGTTGGTGGTGGTTGGTATAAACAGAATTAATACTAAACATTATTTTATACTAAGTATTATTCCGAGTGTAACGTGCAGTGTTCCATTCAATTTATTTCTGGCGTACAACCGAAGTCGCAATCCCCAAGTCGGAGTCGCAGTGAGCGATTTTCATATGGGTATCAATGAGTCTATATGATTTATTTACTAGGCCAAACAATGCCGGTATACCTATTCAACTTATGTTTTACGATAACTAACAGTAAATTATTATCCAAAATAAATCTACTTAATTATATAAAAAAATACACTTGAATAATTTTCCGTCGGAAAAATTACCAAACAGGTAGTAAAGCTTCAGGGCCGAGTGATGTCACATCACTGCCATAGAGAGTGCAAGAAAAAGAAAGACGCTCCATTGTCTTCCGCTCATTGCTTTTACCGAACTTTAATAGCGAATATATTTCAAAATGTATAAAATTATAGGGCATCAAATAGTCTATATTTCGATTGAATATAATACTTATACTTAATAACAGGGAGCCTATCTTCATTTCTTAACTACTTACTACACTTAAGAAGAATTTTGGTAAGAATGAACAGTGTCGGAGTTTTTGAAAATCTCTACCAGGGTGTTGTGCAGGCGTCATATAAAATAAAAAAAAACTCTGGTGTCTTACCAGCGGCCTGTAGTTGGTCATTGATCGGTGGCGAGGGGTGCCGACTGCATGCAATGCACAACACACACAAACAACACATCAGACCACATGCTCAGGCCAGCCACTTGCATTGCTGGGCCATTGATTAATTTAAATAATTACTCAAAATTAACAGTTACATTGACATTTCAATCAACGCTTAGTATGCACTTTCTGAGTCACTCAGTAATTATTAGATATTAAACTTCATACATTGTTTTAACTACGACACAAGAACACACTTGCGGTATGAGTGCTTTAGTTTTGTTGCTAAATTGAGTAATTATTTAATTTAAAAGTCATTATTATCATTCATAATTCTAAAGTCGTCATTAATACACATTGAGATATTACTGCAATAAAAAGTTACTTTTCTCATAAAGAAAATCCCAAATTAATCCATGCTCAGGTTAAACTATAACAAATTTAAACAACATTATCACATTTAATATAAGGGTCACTCATCCATCGGATCAATTTAACTTTTTGGAGATAGAATTTTATACAAAGGAATTCAAGTATTATTTGAAATAGATTGCATGGTTTGATGAAATAAACAAAATATTGATTAGTATATGTGAACAAGCATAGGAAAAAGACGAGGTACCTGTAACTACAAATAATAATAAAAAAGAAATTACTACGAAAATTCTAAAATACTGTGCATACAATCAACAACAAATGGTTCTAAATTAAATGCCACTCTATTTCATTAGCTACTTACTTATCTAATTTACTAATTAATTATGTATGCAATCAAAATGCTAGTTTTACTACGATATTCTAGTATTAATTGCTGGGTTCCGTTATTTGATAAAGTCGTTATCCAATCATTAATATTTATTTCAACGTAACGTATCGCAATTTCTAATTATAACAATATACTTGTCTAATCTATATATAAAACAAAGTCTTGTTAGTTACACCATTTATATCTCATTAACGGGTGGGCTGATTTTTATGATCTTTGATTTTGGAGCAAAATAACTACTTATGGGTAAAAATAACAAAAAATATAAAACATATAACTCGTTTTCACATACATTTGATTCTGAGGCAGAACGCAGTTCGCCGTGACAGCTAGTAGTAATTATGTAAGTTAAGTAGTAATTCATGCCTTTCGACGAACATAAATAGGTTTATTTTTTAAATTACTGGTCACAGAAATTGACTAACCAAGGCAACAAAACCCGTACAACCTTAGAACTTCTAAGATTTATCAAGGTCGAACTGGCACTGGTGGTTAGTTTCGGACGGGGGGCTAAATCCGTGACGTCAGCGCCACCCGCTGTCCCCCCCGGTTCGACAACCCACCCCTGTGCATATTTTACGCCCCTGTTATTGGGCCAGAGCCAGTTGTGGATATGCGGAATATTTTATGGGTATTCTACCATTGGTTTAGCTACCGTTAACAGATTCTTGTGTGGCCAAAATAAATAATTGATTTGGGATCCATCCTCCGTGTTAATTATAATGGCGACTGATTAGCGCAGTTGGTAGTGGTCCTGCTTTCCGTGCCGAGGGTTCCGGGTTCGAATCCTAGTATCGATATTTTTTAGGTTATGAGCAGGAATATTTGTACCCGAGTCATGGACCTATATAAGTATTAGGTATATACTGAGTTCGCCCCCAGTCCATTGTACGGTACCCATAATACAAACGTTGCTTAGTGTGAGACCGTATAGTTGATGTGTTCGTCTGGCGATATTATTATATATTTATAAAATATCCGTAGATAAATATAATTCATAAATCCAGGTTGAAAATAATTTGATTGCCCTAGTTTACTTTTTCTAGCTTTAGCTCGTTTGATTTCGGGAATTCTCAGGCTATCCAAAGCCAAACACAAACTTCTTACATAATTGTATCATTATCGACAAAGGTATCTGTCACTGTCTGCCTTATTTACGAAATCTATGGCGTGAGTGGGACGGAACACGCACGTCAACCGACCGATAAGCCTTACGACCTAGGTTAATTTTACATATCAGGAGTGAAATCGTGATTTAAAGAACCACTCCCAGCTCTACATGTGCCACACAAACAGTTTATAAATAACAGATATCTTTCAATAGAAAATCAATAAAACAGACACGTAGACAAATCTAGGAGATTTACTCAGACGTTGCGATGACGTACGGACAGTAATGGCGAATCGTTTTATTGGTCTATTTCAAGTTGAAATGGACCTGATCTGAGAAGTAATGTAGAGAATGTTGTGGAATCCATGCAATGGATATTAGTATATCCATTCCATGGAATTGTGTTCCCAAACTTACATATGTAACTTGTTCGCTGGTAGCAACTGTGTTGAGGTTATATAATGTTGCGTCACGTTGTAAATATGGATTTATCCTTGGCTTCCCTGTTATTGTCGCCACACTGTGGTTGTGATGCGCGAATCTTTATTCAGGTA
Source organism: Pheosia tremula (assembly GCA_905333125.1). Classification (NCBI taxonomy): domain Eukaryota; kingdom Metazoa; phylum Arthropoda; class Insecta; order Lepidoptera; family Notodontidae; genus Pheosia; species Pheosia tremula. The sequence continues at coordinate 726,088 of HG995397.1, forward strand.
AATTCAGCCACAGGATCAGATTATCACTTTTATTATTATTTATTTATTTATTTATTTATTTATTTAGAGTTGCCAACAGAGTTTACAATAGTACATGTTATATAGTAAAAAAAAAAATGAGTGATATTAGATAATTATTATCTACTATATAAAAATAAGTCGGGTTTTCCTTCCTGACGCTATAACTCCAGAACGCACGAACCGATTTCCACGGTTTTGCATTCGTTGGAAAGGTCTCGGGCTCCGTGAGGTTTATAGCAAAGAAAATTCATTCATCTGGTGGCGAAACGGAGTTCGCCAGGTTTGCTAGTTTTGAATATAAATGATAAGTGAAAATGATACTAGTATGGGTTATGTTAGATGCCTATACTTGAAATTTCTGACGTAAAAAATATGCTAAAGGAATAGGCATTATCAAAACATATTTGGAAATGTTAGTATAAATATATACATTTTGTTTCAAATCCGCAAACAATTCAGTATCATTGAACGCGGAAAAACGGCAGCTCAAAACAAAAAAATAAAACATAGAAACTTTTGATGTTCTCCAATACGCGATTTCATTGGTACAACTGACGCGATCCATCTAACAATAGAGAATTGATTCAAAAAACCTAAATAAAATAGACAGTTATACAAACCAAACGGCTTAACTAAAAAACCGTTTTTAGGAATCGTTGAAATGAATTGTTCAACAATCGAATAGAAAGCCGTCCATTTAATTAATATTAGATAGTACGGCAGTGGTCAGACGCAGTCCCATAACTTTTGTAACAATCACTATCATCAAATTAGTCATTGCGGAATTGCCTATGATACAGGGAACCGGGTTTATCCGGGAAAGTGGATAAAATATAGTTCCCTCACGGAACACGAGATGTTTTATTTTTTTTATTACATTATAGGCAAGTATTTGATCTCGATCTCACCTGATGGTAAGTGATGATGAGTTCTACGATGGAGCATACTTGCCTAGGTAGGAAGGCGACAGTAGATCGAGACGCTACATTCACTAGGCATATGCAGCGCACCTGATCTGACCCGCCATCCATGAATGGCAACACCGAACATCATGCCGGAACACGGCTAGGCCGCTTGGCGACATGGCTTTGTTCAGTGGGTGGTGACTAACCGTGGCCGAAGCCTACCACCAGTAGAATTGTCACCTAGTTGGCACCACCCAGGGTCACGTGTAGGGTATCTCGAGGGTATTTAATTCTCCTATGGACGAAGGTGACTCGACCCCAAAATTACATGTTATTATGGCAAGTACATATTATATATCCTGACGCATGTACATACATAGTATTGTGCTATGGATATCTTTTGTGTACAAGTACCTACATTCTTAATGACGATAATGACGATAATGATGTTGGCTAACGCTACCTATCTAATGACAACTATGTGTCGGTACTATAACAACAAGACAAATACAACAATAGTCAAGTCTAGGATGAAATAAATTAGGAATAGGTTGAAGATATACCTCTATATGCCAGATGAGTGTTATTACTCGACATATACGACCACTTATCGCTGCTTAAGAAGACTTAAACAGCTATCTGACACAGTGCACCTATTCTTATAGTATCCGCTAATCAATATGAATGTCTTACACGTTATTTATTTTTATTTTATTTATTTTAACGTTGAATTTGCATGACATAAATTATAATTTAGATGATAAGAATTCTGTGATTCACATTTAATTTACATTTGTACGCCTTAAAGGCTGAACAAGACTGATCTCATCATAATGTAACATCTGACATGCCCTGCATGTTATACTCATGCTTTCACAAATAAATGATCTTTATCTTTATCTTTACACATTTCATAAAAAAATATTTTTTTAGATCGGTTCATAAATTACGGTGATCTGAGGTAACAAATATAAAAAAAAAAGAAAAAAAATACAATCGACTTGAGAACCTCCTCCTTTTTGAAGTCGGTTAAAATGCGTTGTAAGGGTATATTAAATCAATTTTCCTCAATGCCAGCGTGCGAACAAGATTACTTCTATATTCATATTCCATTTCTTACATACGTTTCATCAACACACTGGTATAATAATAAATCGACAACACGTTATGTTACATTCATAAAGCATATCTCGAACGGAATTGGAGATAGCTTGGATGGAGCAAGAACAGACAAATAACAGTCCGAAGAAAATAAGGTAGAGGATTTTATGTATGAGGAAGACCAGGAATAGTTATAGAAAGGAAAATGCTGATACAGGTAAAGAGAGCTTTCAGCTACAATGATAAGGTCTTCCCTTAGATAAGAAAAAGAACAGGTCTAGGATCTACATAGTGTAACATCTATTTAATGAGTTTTTAATTAGGAATTTTCTATATCAGTTGGGACGTTAATAGTTATAGAAGTTAACAGTGAGTAATTATCTTTGTTTGACATTTTTAATAGTCCAATGGACTGAGGGTGAATACTTATATAGATATTTAACATCCATTGGTACAAACATTCGTGCTTTTCACACAGTCAGTCTTTACCAGGATTTGAACCCGTGTACCGAGGGGCTACAGATAGCAGGGACACCACCAACTGCACTAATCATTTGGTCAACTATAATATATATAATACAGGATTCTAAATTGTGATTCTTCAACAACTTCACAATGTTAAACATGACTAATGGCACAGCCACGCGCTCCGTGCAGCGTTGCTGCACGTGCCCGCATCCACGGTCAACTAGACTAAACAAGAGTATATGTAGTTCTGACAGCGGAGCCAACAAACAACTCCACTTCCGTCATTGAACGCTAAACAGATTAAAATATTAGAGGGACACGACACGATCAATTTATTTGCGCAATAACTGAGCAAAGTATCAAGCGAGTTGGAATTTATTTGCCAAAGTTTTTTATTGTACCGTGTAGGGTAAATATTTGGCAATCTTTTGGTCCTCTCCATCAATGGGCCATCAAAACATTGTCGTGTACGAGCTAGGAATCAAATTGTTAAAATTATGTTATTGTCTATGATATTATGTGGTTTGTATGTTTAATTCTAGCCAATAAGGCGCAATGTGTTGTGAGTGGATCGATTTCTGGTGACCGATTGCCACTTGATGATACTTCTATAAGGGAGGTTTCCTAGGAAAATGCGGAACTGTACCGAATACGAGTGAGTGTACAAGGGCCCTAAGAGCACACATGCAATGACCGACATATTAAAAAAGCTTTTGTGATTTTCAAATTGTTACGTCGTTGGCAACATTACCAAGGAATACAAACTCGGGCAAATCACCGGGCCCGAACCTGGATCCCGGATAGCAACAATACAATACATTAATAAAAACATTGTTTCCCGCACCCCCACCGACACGTAAACATACCAACATAAACACAACATAATCACAGAACACAACACTGCGCGCGCACCTGCGTAAACAACTTGTTGTATCCGTGCCCCTGGTTGTTGTAACCCATCATGTTACGACATGGCGGCAGGTGGTGGCCACTCCGGTCCACCAATGGGATCGCGTCCTGGTCGGCCGTGGTGTATGAGCATCGAGTGTGCGGCACCACCGTCTTCGACGACGGCGCGCGGACGAATGAAACGAAATGAATCCGAAGTCCGAAAACTGATCCCCTCCTCTTCCCCCCTTCGTTATATGAATGGGTGCGCGCGCATGGTAGCGTCCTCGGTTGACGAACCGTACCAAAGATTAGCGATTAGAACAAGTGGGTCACGTCAGATAATAGATAGGGTCGTCGACGGTTGATGCTCGCGGCTTCAATGGGCTTCCAGAAGTCGGGGGCTGTGAGGATATTTCGGATCGTTCAATTCATAGTTCGTTGTAGGGTTAGCGATTGCAAGAATTTGGTTTGGTGTAGAAATAATCAACTGGGTGATCGCTGGGAGACCCTTTTATAGTGTGTGTACACCTACCTTATATTATGCCTTATATATGCGTATATTGTATATACCAGGATTGTGTGTATAATATAACGCCCTAGCAACAATCTGATATCGTTAACAGCTTGTATACAAGGTGTAGTTTTGTAGAAACAAGAAAAAAAACAGTACTATGTGTAGTTGTAACGCAAGTTTTAATTGAACTGAATCTCAACTTTAATTGAATCTGTTTGAGTCTATATCTATTCGTAGTGTAATTGAAATCCTTTGTTGGGAGTCAATAGGATCGGTGACTATACTTAAGAAAAAGGCGCAGAGTGCGCTAGAGCTGAGTATTGCCATGCAAAAATGACACTAAGGTGTCCAGTCAGCATTGTCCCTGATAGTACGTACTAAATATAAATAAAATCAATAAAACTTCTTTAAAAAGTTAGGGATTACATAACCTACGATCTATTGCCAACATACACACAATATTTGTATGCAAATACCGATCTTATTCGGTCGACATTAGTTGTATCTCTGGAACCACCATTAAGCTAATCCAATGAGCGCATTCACAGCAAACTAATGGCGTAATCAAGGACGGTATGCCTGTTATGACTCACAGAAATAATACTGAGTATTAAAGTTCCATCAAACACATATATTTTTAAAGTTACACTAAAAAATCACTACACTACAGAAGTAAAACGTTTTCGTTTGTGTGACGGTCTTTCACGCTATAACAGCATAACCGATCTAAACCTTGCAAGTGGAATATGTAATCTAAACTATCTATACTAATATTATAAATGTGAAAGTTTGGATGGATGGTTAGATGGATGGGTGGATGGATGGATGGATGTTTGTTACTCAATCACGCCAGAACTGCTGAACGGATCTGGATGAAATTTGGCACAGAGATAGATTAATTTTTAACTCTGTAAAATGTATGGTTCCCGTGGAATAGATTTGTTTCAATTTTTCATAGCGCAAAGGATCGACATGATTTTTTGCGCGGGTAACACCGCCGGGCGCAGCTAGTACATAATATATAATAATGTTTGAGACTCACGACAAACTTATTATGAAGCGGTTAGACTTATTTCAAGTCTTCGTTTCTCATCGCAGTTAATTCCGTAATTATAATCATATTTCTCAACTTAACATTGACAAATATTATTTCATATGTAGATGCAATTAACGGCTACAAATACCATAATATCATTCATTATAAAACAAGCACTCTCATCGAATTATCTTCCGTATCTCCACGTTCGCCATAACGCCACGTCGAGCGCATTCTGACACACTAATGGCGGAACCAAGGTCGCCATTTCGCCATTCCTGAACACGGATGACTCATGCAATAGCCGGCCTCAGATGATAGCCGTTTTATAGCCGCTGCGTTCTTGAGATATTGTTATTGGCCACAAGGAAAATTATTAATGGCTTAGCGGAATGGCGTTACTCAGATATGAACCATGGAATTCTTGAGTACCTACAACGAAAGTACTCGTAGGTACGGTGTTATCTATTTAATTTGGAAAAAATTTAGATTTGGGGAAAATGCAGTTCGTAGCTGAGTTTGATTGTGAACTGAATTTTATTGTGCGGCCCACATGTTTCAGGCTAGGTACATCGACGCTACGCGCGCGTAGCATTCGTAGCGGTCGTAGCACTATCCTAGGCGTGGTGACCCACAGACCAAATAAACGAGGAACACCCATTCTCATTGTAGTAGTGAGTGTATAGTATGGAGGTAGGTTTTTCCTGTCACTTTATTTGCCAAATGAACGAGTTTTTTTAGAAAAAAATAAGGCGCCACCATCTTAGGTATTTCATTTGTGTAGAGTGTAAGGTATGTTTATATATTTGCAATCAATGCTTCAAGCATTTGCAGGCCTGTAGCTACTAGCTAATTACGAATACTCCCAAACCATTACTGAGGCAACACAAGAAAATGGCTTCGATATTTATTTTTAATCTGTTTTTAAAGTAGATTCAAGTACAAGGATTTATCTTGTCTGTGATGAGATGTATAAAAGTCCATTCACTAGTATAACGAGTAATAGGTACATATACCAAATACCAAATTAATCCCATCCACCGATGCAATTTAATTTGATGAACAATAGCAATTTTCCTCAATAATACAACACAGGTATATGATACACAATGCACCTGCATAACGAACTCAACATCAGAATCATAAAACGAAACCGAACCTTGAACCAAAGCACGATAGGGTTGCGTTAATTTCACGGTATAAGTTTAGCATGCAGTAAAACTCTACAAATTTCTGTCAGAGAGAAATGGACTGTATCAGTAGGAAGTTCTGGTTGAAATTGGTGTGTTGCGTGTGCGCATGCGCGCTGTGTGGATCGATGCGCCGGCCGCCGCGCCGGCGACGTCGTCGCTGACCCACTTGTGACGGCAGACGTTCCCTTTGTAATGTCTGTGCGATGAACTTGCGTGCGAGCTTTAAAAAAATGCCGCCGAGAAAGGAACAGGGTTCTTTATACAAATATCTAACGTAATCGTATCGTCATCGAGAAAGTATATTTTTACTGTCGTTCTTATTTATATAACCTTTGGTGCGAGCCAAGTGTAAGCGAATATTTAATTATGAGCAGCGCGACGCACGCTTACCTGAACATATCGTATATTGTAAGAACAAAAACAAATAAACAACGACCCAGGCGGTAGGAAAGTCTCTTATCTCGGCGTTCTATAGTCTTTTAATACAACCTAACAACATTTTCCTTTCAATTTTAATGACATTTAGTTGTTAGCACTTACTAAAGCCATGTTAAAGTCTGGGACTAGTTTACGTCAACCCTGACTATTAGGGAAAATTGCCGACAGAAAACGTTGTTGTGTTTTGACAATTTGTTGGTATTCTGATTCAAAGAAGTGTAGCATTGTTATATTGTTACGCGTGCTATGGACATTACGCTTACAGGTGAAATCAAACCCAACAAAAAGATCGCACCGTCGTCGAGCGCGCGGTCCAAACATGAGTTTTCGTTTCATTACTCGCGGGTATAAGGTCGACAACCGCTACATTCATACTTGCCCCGATGTGTACGCGATACAGATTTATCGTGTCGTTGTTTGGTTACTGTCGGTGAAGGTGGAAAGGAGGATGGGTGGGTGATGTCTTCAGATGGGCATATTTATGATATCAAAGGAAACAATTGCAGTTTTGTGGTTTCACTACGAAAAAATACGATGATTCCGCAAACCAATTGGATAAGTACTGGATAAATGAAATAATTTCACCTTTTTAATGATAATACAGTCTTCTTCATCTTATATTTATGCATATCAAATTATTAGATATACCGTCTTAATTATCATACAAAATAAGAACATTGTGAAGACTGCATTATAACAAAGAAAATTGCGTTTCCATCGTCTGAGACGCAATCAAGTAGCCATACTAACTACTGGACTGGACCCTGGTGAGAATGGAACAGACATTGAACCAGTCAAATACAGATTTTCCTTTATTTGGTTCCGTAGTCAAACAAGGAAACCAAACAATTTCGCCATGTCCGTTTGGCCGCCTGTCCAACGTCACTGTACATTTATTCAGAGCTACTCGAAATATGGGTTATACATTTTAGTCTTGATACTGCAAAAGCTGTAATACAGATAGATAAAATCTACTTTCACTGCCTGGCAAGGTCATCTTAGAGTATGTTCTCAGCGTGGAAAGTTCACCCTCGAGCTCAGCGGACGATATCAAATAATCCGAGGGCTCCTTAACACACTTTTCGTCACCAAGTGATGATGAAAAGTAGGTCAGGGTGATGACATAGATCACACTGATGCTGTGAATTGTATGACGGGTATTTCCAAACCGCATTAAGATGTATGTTAATGTCGAGGTGCCTCTACTATTCTGAAGGGTGTCCCAGGTAAGCTGGCGCTCCCGAACGAACTATGATGAATGAGCAGTTAGCAGATTGACAAATTCAGCTTTTCTAACATAGATAATCGCGTTAGGTTACTAGTAGTCTCATTAGTCCAGTTTCGGAGAGCAAATGGCAGCCGTTTTGTGTAACATCAAATATCAGAAATAATTATCTAATTCTTGTCTGCGAATCGGTTGGTTCGAATGTCATGGAAAAACTGCTAGAAAACTAATTTCAACTGGGTTCAATACTGAAGGTATTGCATAAGTTCAAGAGATTGGGTAGATAAATGGCGCTTTGACCATTGATGACACCGATTGGGTCAAAGCGTGCAGCTCGGCCGCGCTGCGGGGTAAAATCCACAGTGATACGCGCTGAGCCGAGAGGAATGGTCGGTCTTTATATAAAACTGAACAAGCATCCCGACTCCCACATTACTGTTTATTAAGTCCCTCGCGCGCCACCTCCAGATGTTTATACGTCCAACCGGATCGCAACATCGTACTACGGGTGACTCACAGCCAGGCCATTCATAAAAACGGAATTTTCCCCGCGTCCGTGTCGCGTCGTCGTCGGTGCTTTGTGTGGGCGCGTGTTCGCAAATTGCCGACGCGATATCAACCTGTCATTGCAATGATTTATAAGGTCGCAGTGTCATAGCCGAGTCGGGGGAATAGGAGGAGTTGGACCAACTCCTCCTTTTTTATCTTTCGATTAATTTCGTGCGGGTTCCAAGACAATTAACTTTATCCCGGGACTCGCCGAGGGTCAAACCTCGGTGTCTTCATTGGACACCATTGTAGATCCTGGCTTACAGGAGTAGCAGTGGTGGGAGTGTGTGGCGGGCCTGGTCCCATAAAAGAGTCTGGGGAATTAACGAATCGGGACGAGCTGGAGCTTACGAAATTAGTTGGTATCAAGTATTCTTGGGATACAGTCATGCTTTTCCGTGAAGTTATCAATCAACATTCTCTAATTTATTTGTACAGCTTTTTATAATCTTCCAAACAATTCTGAACTCCTTGCGAAAATAGGGGGACCCAGGATGGAAGCGGGAGTTTCACGCTTTACACTATGTGTGAGTGAGAGGAGAAACGCTGGAATAAGCTAGGTACCTAGTTATTAAGTTAGATAGAGGTACCATAGCGGTATGTAACTTAAACAGAAATGTAAACAAGGAAATGTAACAATTAGAAAGCAATTAGGGAGACCACTGAGATTACTAACGATTATCACAGCAATAACAATACTGGTGGCAACCAACAGAACGAAGCGTTGGGTATACGGAAATATAACTTTACTCATTAGTAGGGTGTGTCACATGCATTAGGTATAGCCAATGGTTTTGGTATGACGATCACACCATTAAGAGTATTAATCGCAATAAAATCTCTGATTCTTGCCTGCCCGGCCCTCTTCTTTGTTAATTTCGGGCTGGGACACCACTAGGGACCCAAAAATTTGTCATGTCGATAGGCAAAGTTGGCATGAACATGCCAATGGGTAGACCCCCTACCGATCAGCTCTACCTGTCGTCAGTCAAATTATGACGTTCATAGAGGCCTCAAGAGTGTACATAATTGACGCTAGCTAGACACACAAGTAAACGAGCCGTAACCGAGTAACTTTTCCCCGCTACTCGGTACGCTTTAACCGAGTAAGTGGTTTGATAATTGTTTAGTTGAACTTAGTTATGGAGCAGGAAGTACGTTAAATGTTATTGATGCTGTCGGCTGCCTACCAAACTCTGAGGCAGGTGAAAAGCTAAAATAAAATCAACCATGCATAGCACTAATAGCGCGCATAATTAACGACTTTACAAATTGGCAACACCGCCATAGACTGGCAACATACGACTTTGACGCGTATACTGATGATTAAATTCAATCATTTATAAAATTAACAAATTAATAAGTGCACATAAAATGAACATAAAACATTCATATTGGGTTTGAACTATCAGAGATGATTGAAAACATAACCTCAAAAGTGTCGACACAATTTTGAGCTTACCCTCCGATATCGATACCGCGGCCGCCGAAAGTGATCCATATTTATAACAGCCTTTGTCATAAGTCACACATAATTTCACTGTATACACTTAACACTATCACTAATTCTAATTGTGCATAATATTTAGTGTTTTTGTGAGAGGAGCGCGGGCGCAGAGCGCGTCGGCCGCGCGCGATGGCTGCGCGCTAAAAATAATGGCGGGTAGTGCGGGAATGACGGGAGGGCGCGAGTGGATCATTGCAAGTGTTCGGTGTACATTGACTGTTTTGTGACGGTAATTGGCAACAACCCTCTATTCAGGAATTAGTTTGGCAATAATATAGGCATCTACTCGCATTTCTAGAATTAGACTGATGCTACTACCCTCTTTTCAGGCTTATTCTTACTGTATTTTTAATTGAGAATAGACTACAAAATAGAGCGAATTTAACTCATGTCGAGCAAAATTACTTGAGCACTATAGGTACAACCCCAGTCAAATAAAATCAATTAAAATGGCCGCTCTACGCATACGTATTAATTTGGCATATCCAGGGCCGACATCTTTCTTAATTGTATTTGACGGGCGCTATACCCCTGATAACAATGACGATGATGATAATGAAATGAATCAGCTTTGCAGTCATACGAGGAAATTATTATTTGGAGGGAATTATTACTACGTTACATCAAAAGTTTGACCCATCACAACATATGGACAGATGGGCAGACGGACATAGTCGCACCAGAAGGGTCCTGTTTTTACCATTTTGGTACGAAACCCTAAAAATGAGGCTTCTATAGGCAAATAGCGAAAGTCAACCTCGCCCGACCGACAGTAGGTTTATTTTCCTGTAAACCTAGCGCAGCGCAGCCGCCATGGATATCGATCAACACGATATTGCCACAATGCCAAATCTATTTCCACGCTACCAGAGTACATCCCAACAATTTAAACCAACATACATATGACACTCTTTAACAACTTAATGCCACAACAATAAAGTTCATTTTACTTTAACTAACTAATAAATTATGTTTGGTAATTATGGTCGAGATTTGTGAAGCCAGTGGTTCCGCTTAGCTCGACATTGATCTGTCAAGACGGGCTGGCAACTAACACGGTATGGTCTTATCATTTAATTACAAGTATTTTTATTTTAAATTACTGTGACGTCACCCTGACGTGTGAGTTGGAACATTGATGAAAATTCCCGGGAAATAGATAACCCGGGAGTTGTCGTAGATACGATCAAAGAAAAGGCAGATAATAGATTGGGGTAGGTTTATATAAGATACTTGTATACAGAGTGATTCAGTAAGGATTTTTGGAGATTTTTGACCCCCCCCCCCCCCCCCCCTAGTAAAAAGTAGTCTCTACGCGACTGTTCTAAAGGGTTAAAACAATGCTACATAACGCGTAGATCAACCCAACTGTAACGCATAGTAACGTTTGAGAAGACCCCCCCCCCCACAAAATCGTTACGTAAGAATCAGAATCAGAATATTTTTTATTCACATAAACCATTATTGTACAGTACTCATGAATCGTCAAGCTACAAAAACATTATGCTACTGGTTTACCACCCGTTCGGAATGCCGTTCCTATGGAGAAGAACGGGCAAGAAACTCGTAATACTTGAACGCTCCTTCAGGGTATAACCAAGCCTTGGAACTGCGATTTTCTATCACATTTGTAATCATTATGTGAAGTCAGAATATCGATTAAAAAAAACAAATACAAAGTGCGCTAAAGAAGCGCCGGTTCAAGGCATAGTAAACTATTTTTCAGTCCCCTGTATAAAAATACTTATCTAAAGTGCCTCAATACAGGTATATGGATACGATTAAATAGGCAAGTAGATCATGATATGTAGTCACGTGGCTATCTATATGGTCCCAAACTAAGAAACGCTTGCATTATGGGTACTGTACAATGCACTGAGGGCGATTCAGATACCGGGATTCGAACATGGGACCGCCGGTACAGAAAGCTGGAGCACTACAAAATCTGCCGGTCGGATCAATTTAGTACGAAGGAAAATGTACAAAGTCAAGCTTTTTGAATGAATTCTAGAAAAACTCGGACAAACAAGTATCTTAGCTATCTTAGCAGAACTAAAGCTAAGCTCTACGACTTAAAGTTGTACGGACTTCCATAGTTATATAAATAATCATTATTTTCCAAGTAAACTGTATTATCTGATGCTGTAAGTTGAAAATGCACGAAGACGAAATGAAAAACCATGAGTTTGCACAAAACGCCATCTATCCAACAAAACTATCACTAACTAACTACTACTAACTGTTGGGAAGTTGCTGTTATGCATAGTTAGCTGTTGTCTGCTTATAACAGAACATAACATAGAGGGCGCTGAACAAGAGCGTGTAGTTTTAAGTTCGCGAAATAATGACTAGATGGCGTTAGTGCGGAGTAACGTGTACTATATATGTATCGATAGAACTTAGTATTTGGAAGAGACAATGCAAAGATAATGTAACTTCTTACTATTGCACAAAATTAATAAAATCGTTTAAAAAATAGTATCCATGTAGTTTCTTGCTCATTCTTCTACCAGGAGCACATCACATCATTAACGACAACGTAATAAGTAGATACCGCAAATCATATTAGTACCTACTTTGTATATAAATCCAAGAATTATAATGATCCATATCCATACCATACTTAATAAAAGTTATGCCTGGATTTATGTTAACATTATTCGGAGCTCATCAATAAAATTCGGCCGATCGTTAATTCATAGAACACAATATTTAATAGTTATTGCTGGACTCCCGCCAGTTTATTATTAAGTGGTTCTAAACAAAAGTTTAGGAGGTAGACGACGCGAAGAATGTTGCACAACATGTTACGACCAACACAGACGAGATACTTTCAGTCGTCCCTGAGCTGCATCAATGGGGTTAGCTGAGGGTTCCAGCATCGGCGCCATAATAGTATGCCACGTGCGATCCTGTGGCGCCCCACTCAAAGGCGGTGAAGGCGGACCGTGGGGTTTTAACCGGTAAGAGTCCAGCATAACCACACCGTCACCCCAATGGCGGTGTGGTATCCATGAGGATTTCCCCAAGTGACAAAAAAAAGGGTTCCGGTATAACCCACTTGCCTCCCTCGGGGCTTGCGGGTATCCATGAGGAATTCCCCACGCAAAAAAAGTAAGACTTCTCACCCAGAACTTGACAAAATGTTGTCAGCCCGCGACTTCAACTTGTAGACGCTATCATAGCTGACACGAACGAAATACCAATGTATCGACGCGACAAATTTTATCACGGTGTGAGAAAACGATCGAGTGTTACAATAAAAGAAAAATCTTATTATTTGTAAGAATAAGTCAACACTAACACAACATATCTTCATAAAAATACGGAATATCTATAGACAATAATAATCAGACTGTAACCTCCACAGATCACGAGAGATATGCCGTGCGGTTCAAAATGTATGGGAACTCGCTGTCTCCGTTTTGTTCCCAACCACTCGCTAAAACCAACCAATACGAAGTCTCCTCGGTGCGTGCTGCGTCGTCGCCGTATGCAGCGGCCGTACCACGCGACGCACCAGTTTATTCAAAGTATCGTTAGACGATCTATACATTGCCTCGTACATTCACTCAGTAGCGAACATAGGTGGTACTTAAAGAGCCATGTATTTTGTACAAAAATAAAAAAGTCGTTGTGCTACATGAAACCTAAAATAACATAATAAAGGCATTAAATATTTTTTGATTTGTTGTTTTTAATGATTTTAAAGACGAATAAATAAAATACTTAATACTGGCTGGTGAAATGAGATTCCATCTTTCGCGTAGTTCACTTTGCTGCTAGTATTTTTGCACACAACCACGGAATAACACGGCATTTAAAAAAAAAGTTAGAGCTCCGATACCGACGTGCAGTTGCAGTCGACTGACGGCGAAAACTCTATGTTAGCGTAATTTTGGCTAAAGGTGAGCGCAAGCCCACCGCTTTCATAACATATCTCCTCTCATATATCTGTGGTACCCTCTATCGTGTTTGTCTAAAAATACCTATTATTGAAAAAACAATCGTAGCGGACATTATATTTTCGACACAAAGGCCGAATCCGCCTATGTGGATTTTAAGTTTGCGCAGCATGGGAAAACCACTGGACGAATTTTCATAAAACTAAGCGGGGTGATAGCTCATAGCCCGGATCAGCATATTATACTTAAAGGACAATTTTCATTACAGACAAAAAACTGTAGATAAGCATATCAATATACATACAGCGAATTTTAATGCAATTTCGATAGAGGGAAAGATGATTTAGCGATCTAGCCGATCCATGCAGTGCAAAACTCTGATCAAAGTTGTTACAGCATGTAGCTAGTGTGTCTTGCTCCTAACTACGAATTAAATAATATCCACCAGCGTGTCATGGCGACCAAAACAAAATAAGTGTTTTTTACGTAAATATTATACGGTTGGCAGCTTGCCCGCACGACGTGATGTGGCGTTTGAATTGCAACGTTGATTGAATTCTTCACACATTATTTGAATGGCACATCAAAAAGAGCACATTTAAAGTTGTGATTTTACAATACTTATTATTTTTCCAGGGGACTTTGACATTTCATTAGGTACTGTTGTTTCAACTAAGTAAATATTTACGCAGCATCTCAAAGGTTCAGGCACCGGGCATCGTGATATTAGTGCAAAACTGGTTCATCTACAAGTACTCCAGTGGCGCTTGACCTATTGACCAAAAGAAAGGCCAAAGAAAATCTGGTGGATTTCCCCTTTGGAAGAACTATTGAAGGGCCACCTTTGTTGGTGATGGGTGAGACAGTGTGGTAATATAAGAAATTAAAACAAGACGGCCCGGTGACCAAAAAAACGTCCGTCAAAACGCAAGCGCCTAGCAGTAATCTTTATTCGAAATTAAATATGAAAAATAAAATAAAAATCTTTAATAATTATGCGTCGCCAACATCCCACTTACTTAATCTTCATATTTAGACACACATTCCGTATTCTGTGTATAAGCTACTCTTATTAACTACAAATCAATCTAAATAATTATAATCGCTTACAACTAAATCAAATAAAAAAAGAACTACACCTACATTGTTGTCCGAGCCGAGCAAGAATTACGAAGAAAAGAGTATGGTTGCACTATGGTCACTTCAGCTTTAATTTGTCGCGATAAAGGTAAATTGTCCAAGCTTGAGCTCACCAAAACTCATCCAACACGCATAAGAGACCATAGAATAGGTACTCATCTCCTCTCGCTCCCACATCAAAACTTAAGCCATCCAATAATGTCCACTTGCATCAAATAAATGCTTGTTATATATAAACTGTAGAAGTTAACCAAATATGTCGCAGGGTGAACGACACCGTTCTATTTCAGACTGTTAATAATTATATACAGCAAAAGGAAGAAGTCCGTGCGTCCGTCTCGGTGAAGTTGTAAATGGATTCAATAGCTATAGCAAGGGTTAGAAGACATGAATAGTTAATATGAACTTAGTAACTTATGGTTGAAGACTTACATTTTCAAATCATTGCCAGTATTGAATATATATAGTATTATGTCGCAGGGAAATGATGGAATCAGGGATTTCTGGATAAGACGTAATCACAGTTTAAATCGACGTTTTGACCGAATTGTGTCCTGTGACAATGTCTATTGTAAGATCTCAAAATCAAATTATGTTGATTAACATGATATTTACTCATGTTTGGATTGGGATTTTAAAAGAGAAGCAATGGATTTTGCGTCTTCTGATGTTTTTGGATGTAGGACTCGTACTTAGTCAACCCTTTGTTTTACTCGTACAGACATCAGACGCGTCGCTAGGAACTCACTCGGCTCTTTCGGCTTCGTGGGGTTCGGCTCTTGCAGAATCTGCTTCGCGAACTTTTGCATTGCGCTATAAAATACTGTAGTGGTACGGCTGAGTAAGACCATCTTCAAGAGAAGTGCTCCAACTCGTTAGGTACAATAGCCACCGTCTTCATAAACATACGGATATTTTGTTTATTTTATAATTTCTCGTCTGATTTTTACATCGCACTTTGTCTTTTGTCATTTGACTTTTTTTTTCAATAAGAAGATGGATTTCTATCGAGTTTTCGATATTGTCATCCGTATTTTGTAATATCCCCAGTGATTTCGCACAATCCCAGCACGAGCGACAGACAGATCAACGATTAACTTGACAGCATCAGATATTATTGTGCTCAATAGCTTGCACATAAGGCTCCTCATGTTGTGTTCTGAGGAAATAAAATTCTTTACCACCAGTAAACAGCCAAATGTACATTACAATTTATTAACGTATATTTTTTTTGTTTTCTTCTCAATCAGGAACTAAACCTGACTACCGAATGAAGGCCTATCCTTCATTCGGAAGTCTAAAGCATGCACTAAGATTCTAACCTCGTAATATTTTTGGAAACCTACCAAGAAAAATACCCAATTATATATACTACAATAACAATTCTGTTGCAAATATCAACAAAACTAAAGCGAGATACATCAACACTCGCGAGCCCTATTCATCACAGACAAAACAAACTTCTTAGTACAAGTTTCATGCGCACGTGCAGGGCGGCTGCGCGGTGGGCGGCGCACGCGTGGGCGGCTAATAATTAAGTACATTGTAAAATTTTATTGGCCGACGAACAATTTTATTTCATGCCATAGACAATTGATAATGCTAATAGATAGAAAAATTGATAATTTCTGTACTTAGTTGGTCCAAACGATTTTTTTTAAATTACTTTCTGATGTTTCGATATTTCTGCTTATTTGATGTTTTTCTCATATTCTGCCCCTATCCTGCCATTATCATTAATAAGCCCAAGGTACTAAACCCTACTTCCCAGTACTTCCCTTTTTTTTGCCTGTTCCTAAGTAGTTACTATGACGGTTTACAGCAGTAAAATATATTCCAAATCTATTCTGATAAGTTCTAGCTCGTTGTAGTTCCTAAGTTCCTTTTAGTCAATTTTCAGGGCATTCCATAATTACCAAGACATATAGTTCTAATCCTTATTTGTATGATAAACCAAGCCAATTATTGCGACCAGGATTTGTCGGACTTTCATGACTTAAACATGGAAAATGTCAACTATAAAAATATTATTTTCAAAAACTAAATTTTCAAAAGTACTCTTTATTCTAGACTCTTGAAATATGTGTTAGGATTTTCCTTTACGTGTAACGGTGAACCAATCAGACTATTCAGATGAGGCGCATGCGCATCCTCGTGTACAAACAACAGTTAATAAATCTTGGAATAAAATCCGTTCATCCCACTTCATAGACCTATTTATTACGATATCTCCACGACAAGTGTCCGCAGCCCCACCATGGCGAGGGGGCCGACGCCATGACACCTCTATTTCGGGCCTCTCGCAATAACAGTACCGATGGTATTTTTATTACTCTCTCCAGTTTTATTTCAGTTACAATTTGACAAAATAAAAATAAGAAGGGCCGGGCGTGCGTCGCGTAATGTGACACTCTGTTACGAATCTATTGCTGGCTTTGTTATGCTCAGCGTTTTTTCGATGCTAGTATAGCCGTCGATGTATCGCTTATTTAGTTTTAAACCAGCGGCCCTTTAATGAGAGTGCGTTCACCTCGAAGTGGTTTAAATGCAGTGCGTTTTTGGAAACAGGAACGCGTCTCGTTTCCGTGTTACGGATTTTCTTTCATATACCGAGCGGAGTGGAAGATTTTTATATTTATCTTTGTTTATGTTTAAGTGGATGCCTCCATGTTTCTCTATGTCCTTTTTGGATGAGACAGACTATATAAATATTTTTCAGTTTCTCTAGGAAAACCAATAGAACGCTACTTCTCTCATAGACAGCGCTACAAATCATATTTGTTTTTATATTTTAGCTACGAGTTCCACCAAGTAATCAATCCGTCCAATAAGAAAAATCTTGTTCTTGATTCGAATAATTATCTCATACTTCAGAAGCCTTTAGAACAGAACGCCCTCATCCCCGCACAGCACCCACCAAGTCGTAATCTATCAACCACTATCACATTATGATTCCGTGCAAAACAAATGCCATCACCCGAAATCGTGTTCGCACTACAAAATAAGGGAGAATCCTCAGAATTTTACATAAAATTAACATTTATGAAGGCAATAAAACTCATGGCATTAAACGGGCCGGGGAGGCGCTTCCACGATACTTAGGAAGCGATACAATCGCGCCATAACACATAAACACGCCACAACCCTGACTTATAAATTTTAACACCTGTCCGAGTGTCAAAACTATTCTATAGTTACTTCTGCTCGCGGATCTGCTTGCACGATATATGAAAAATATAGGTCTGTGCATATTTGGGCTTGATTCGAATTCATAATCTTGAGATTTGCGAATAGATCTAAGACATCTTCTGACGATATATTTCGTGCATTATAAATCTTTTAAATTATCGTAAGATTGCGTGGAGTGGTATCGTTTGTAGAGATGAGCAAACAAACAGCTTACGCTGAAATTCAAGCACCACCATCGACCAATCATAGGCATCCTTGCTTAAATGTATCAGAAGACATTTTTGACAATTTGACTCAAAGTAATAGTTATAAGAAATGTTCTGAAGACACGACGAACATTTCCTTCACTATATGACAGCTATTCATCATCAACTTTATCGCCAGCACCTACATACATTACCACTCCGTTTAATAGCACAATTCGAACTTGTAAAAATGAACCAGCAACATTGCGGTCACAGTTGGTTCGTGTCGCGCGGTTGCGATGCACGAGCTTGGTACGGCGCCCTCACCTCGGTGGCACGAGTTATTTCCGCTAAATAATTGCCAGTCATCAACAGTTTTCCAACTCTATATGGGTGTTACGATTGTTTTATAATGTTCCTATTTCGATGGGATAGCATATTTTTTCTCTAGCATTATAAAGCATTAGATAAAGCTATCTACATCCAAAGTTTCTAAATAATTATTGATTTCTTATATTTACGCGAATACTATACACGCGAATATCTTAACAATTATTTAGAAATTGAAATAAAACTAATTTTAAGAATTGCCGGCTTGGGACCGGCTTAGGACCCTGTAGTAAACATCATAAAATCCAGAACCGAGCGTACCATTGCAAGACCTCAAGACACAGTGAGTTCTTTCTGCGTAGATTGGACCGCAAGTAACAACTAAATATGAGGGTACCCCCGTCAAACTATGACACTAGGACATCAACCACCTCAGTCCTCCCGTGACCATGGTTGCTGTAAAGCAGCCGAAACGTCGGGAACGTAAAATCAAAAATAAACCGCGATAAAATTCTTAAAATTAGTTTTATTTCAATTTCTAAATAATTGTTAAGATATATACCCACCCTTAACTTAACAATAAAACTATGATATTCAGCTTAACAAAACAACGCTGCTAGTCGTCCTGTTATCAAACCTTGCGCTATAAGAGTCAGTTCAGATCCAGGCCGCGGTGAAAATCAAACCACAGGCTAATCTTTTCTATTACCATAAGTTTATTGGGGCTTCAATGTACCTATTTGTCTACCTACATGCCCCCTCATGTCGCTAACAACCTTGCACCCTAAACCACATTGTCTGATAATGAGACAATTTGCGATTAAACAGACCTATAACAGAGCTATTACAGCTGTATATCACCTCTAGTTAACCCGAGAGGTGATACCGTGTCATTTGACACATACTTTTGAATCGCACGCACATGCACCAGACACGTTTAGTTAAGGCAAGTAACTTGAACAAGTAGCATTGTTATGCTTTACATGCAGTATTATTACCACTTGTTGCCACGTTCGAAGTTTGGTATTTTATAAGAGCAAATTAAATTAAAAAAGCCGGTAAGATGTGTTTTATTTATGCTACTAGACTCAATCACAGTTCATTTGATATCTCGTTAACTCTCCGTTGTTAGATAAAAATTAATCGCGATTAATGTCATGTTGTAAATTTATGAAAGAATTTTCCTTTGGCCTACATATTTAAATAAAACGCTCTAAATTGTTTGTTTGTTTGCTATAATACTTCGGTAATGTTGCCAACTTCTGGAGTGTAGCGTTTATATAATACTATGGATATAAATAAGATCGAATTACGTACATAGTTATTTGTTTCTGTTTCGATGACATAATATTGAAATCTTTTGACTTTTATTCTTAAATCAAAGCAGACAAGCATGTAGATTGCCGAATCCTATTTACAACTTGCGACTTGCGCGATTCTCCTAGATAAAATTTTGGTGAACCGTGGTTGCAACTGCTTGCATATCTCTATTTGGTCCTTATGTTATATGAGGTTAGAAATCTATGCGAATTGTAAGTAATCAAAACTTTGCAAGTGTGATGTGAACGCAGCACTGCGTAAAGTTGCGGGGCAAAGCTGAAAGTTCGGCAATTAGGGGTGCGCACGCGAGGCGCCGACGTCGCGGCCGCCGCACGCACGTGGCTGACGCGTCGGCCCGTGGACCCCACACTACATTACCTTTATGGGGAATTTGCCACTAGTCGTAATGATTAACATAATAGGTTCAAGAAATTAGATGCTATTAACCGTTTATTTGATCATAGTCTCAGTCTCAGCGCAGCATATGAAGACTTTCATCTCCCCACATAGTGTTAAAGTTAAGTCGCTCCAAGGGATAAAAGCCAAACTTTATCGTCTATCAAAAACAGCCTTTTGAGCTAAATATAGATCGCGTATTTATATTCAAATGAAAATGAAGACATTACAAGAAAATTTATTGGTTTTTTTATGATCACAGTCAGTAACAAACAACGCGTGTACATCGCGAGTGATCTATAAATACTGCGTTTGCGCACATTTCTTGTAATTCAAACATTTGTCACATTTTTATACGGTTACGCAAAAGCGTGGTGACTCCTGCGACGTGACGCCACATTTGTATTATTGTGAACTAGCTGAATGGCCCGGATTTGTCTGTAATACTTATTTAGGATTTTTTAACAAGGAGACTCACATAACCAGATGATATTACTAAAAACCTAGTTTGTTTTCAGAGTACATGTAAATACCAATGCGCAATTGGCCAGTATGTATGTTCATGGGCTGATTATTTTTTTGTCTTAATAAATGGTATCGTTATCCGCCTATAAGACGTTTAATCCAACTTGTAGCCACACCAACCAATATGTCCACAGCTGCATTTTAGATCACTCCAAATCCAAGGACCTGTATTCACAGGACCTGGAGATAATATCACCTGGAGAAAAATGTCCCAAACTTCGTCTTCTGGACATAATGACTAAATACTTCTCTTAACTAGCCACTGCTGCTCCTATAATAAACACACACACAGACACACATCCACACAACCACTTATTAGTAGAAAGTACGAATAAAACGCGCATTACTCCGTTCACAGATTATTCTAATATTTGATTTCTAAATCTTTCAAAGATTTAGATTTTTGTGGGCACGTCGACTGACAGACAGGTGATGATAATAATTGCTCCAATATTTGTACGGATGTTGGAATGATCATTATATTCTGTTAGCAGATTAATTTTAATGTAAAAATGTAATTTTATTTATTTGTTTGTATACTCGTTGATTAGCAATGGGACTTTTGAAGAGGTGCACGTTTATGAGCTGAAAGTCTATAAGAAACATTATTTTGCGGATGTGGACAACTTTACGTGGCACAATGTAGGTATTTAAATAAAAGCTGCCTGTTCGCCTCAGCATCTGCCGTAATGACAGTACTCTTAAAAGTAAACACATCACTTACTTTTAAAGCATTAATTATTAAGTTATAAGCGTATCTTTCAAATGGACAAAGAGATCTGGAATTGGATACTGAAAGCCACTTCTCGCGCCGTCAAAACAAACATGATTTGTATTTTTACAATTACGTAGGTAGGTACTGTCGCGGGCGGCATGGCGTTTTATTTCAGATCACTAAGTATGCGTGATCTGTGTAAGCTTTGGTGAGCGCGCTCAATCACGTAATGAATTACTTTTAGACTCCTCATGCTTGTGTTAAGGGTCTTGAAGATGTTATCAAAGTTCTTTAGTGACGAGCTGCTTATAAATGAAGACCACGTTCATTAAAGGTATGAACTCGTATGGTATCACTGAGTTTTTTTTGCTAGCTGTGGCTGTAGCTAGATTAATATTTGTCTAAACTAGATGGCCAATCCGTTGTATCTATTTACACAACAAAATAAATAACCAACTATGGTGTAGAATCTTCTACCTACAAACACTAAGGAATGTTTAGTCTCATAGGCTAAATGTTGCTTACCTAGTTTTAGATTTCATTGACTAGACTTGAAAATGCTACTTTGTGAGAAATAGAGACCGAATTGACTGATAGAGCTTAAGCGGAAAAGGGATGATTTTCCAGCCAGGGTGGTATGCCTGGCGGGGCTGTCACTATGGCCCGATGGTTATTCTCGAGATCTTGTAAATATGTTACGTGCACCGAAAACTCTCATAGCGCGTTTCAGTATTTTATGGATAATCGTCATTTGTTTTGAATTGTCGTCTGCAGCGCCAGCTTGTGGCGAGGTTGAGGAGGCTACAGAATTAAGTAGTCAATAACTTTAAAATTATGATTCTAAATGTTAATTACAGCACTTCGTAAACTATTTCTGTGTCATTGATATCGTCCATATCAAGAGGCATATCGAGGCGCCATCTTCTAGATAAATCAAAGCAGTACCAGCGAAGCCGCGGTCGCCGGCCGATGGTGTATATCGCTCAGCGGATCGTGAATAATGTAGAGGCAAGATACAACTTTACAGAGACATAAAAATATATACTAGGCTGGGGAAGAGCTGTTGGATATATTTGGATGCGGTTGTCTTATCATTTTTTTTTAAATAGCAAGTTTCTTAGTAAGGGTACATAATTGTCGGTCTTGAAACAAGAGTTCATCGCTTAGGCTTCGGTCAAAGCGGAGCGCTTACGGAAGAAGGTATAAATTTTAAATGGCAATCGTATTCAGTTGTAATAATCAAAACCAGTGTTTTCAAAGACTTCTAAAGGATTAAAATTATAATAATGGCAAGTCTAGCAGAGTTTCTAGCAAAACAAAAACAGCGAGAATCTTGCGCCTTGTTTTCGGTCTTACAAAAATGCAAGACAAAACCAAGAATTTGAACATCACTAATCAAAACAAATTCTAAAAAAATAATCAAAAAGCACTTATGAATACGGGAATAGGGAAGAATATTCCAAGCCCAGAGAAGTTTTATTTAGTTTCGAACAGTACGTTTTGTACGTTTGTTTATCAGAATACCACGTAGTAACAATGCCTTCTCCATTCACCAGACTGGTTCTCACATCACAAGAGTAGAGTGCATCCCGCCCACACGACTTTAGTATTATTTCTGTTGGCGACGGCAGGTTGCGACATCACTGTGAAATATGCGCCGTGTCGTATGCGCCAGTACTAGCCAACTTGCCGGGCAAGTGGACAACGATTTAGTATATTTAGTAAGTAACTGTACTGTATCTATTGGGCGCTAGTTTACCAAATATATGGGCCTCACCTCAATGCGAGTGGGATACTGGCCACAGTACACAACTCACGGCCAGTACTAGTTGGCGTACTTCACACCGTTCACGTCTTTCGAGGATTGGTTACGTTCCTTCAGACATACAGGTTTCCTCGCAATATTCTCCTTTATCGTTTATCAAGCGATGCACATGACATATGAAAATCCCAGAGGTGCGAGGTCAACCAACATGCAAAGGTTTACCTTGATCGTCGCTGCTTATTTTTTTGAAAAGGAAATCATTTTTTCAATGTAGAAATACTATTTAACACAAGCCTCTCGTAAGAAACCTCTGCACCAACAAAAACTTCCCATAATACGAACAACTCATTCATATAAGGATGTGCATCCCAATATTACTACACGACCTGCGTCGCTTCAATCCGTTCCAAATAAAAAAGAGGCAATGCCACGTGCTCGCTGCGACGGAAACGTATAATAGTGTCCCCCTCCCTCCCCCGGCAAGTACCGCCGCCTCCCCCCGCGGATGGTGGGAGCTATTTCTAGTGGCGACATCAGAGACACTTCACTTGTACTTTACAGTGTTTGGATGTGACTTTTCTCGGTCTTAGAGTTGATAATAGAATAGAGGGGAGCGAATATTTTAAGGTGATGCCGAAGTACTTAATCGCAGTGTTACTGTGCCTTAATGTCCTAAATGGTGAGCATAGGAATTAACGCTAGATGAAGAAGAGTAGAGCATTAGCGAAATGAGTACGAAGAAGATTGGTTCCTTTTTCTGCCAGAGATAGGGAATAACTATTTCTCTTAAATTAAATAAATTATTTAATTAAACTTAACAGAAATTGAACAGATATTGCAATCGTTAATCGTTCGCAATTAACTATAATTATGAGGCAGAATCGATGTGGGCGCCTTTATGCACAAAATGTTGTTTAAAAAAAGAAACAATTCGAAATCTGAGAAATTTATTTAATTAGTGAGCAGGTGTAGTAGACTCTATCTGTCCAGCTGACATGCGCACGAGTCGCGCGCCGCGCCGCCCGCCTCGCATCCGGAGGCGACGTCGTACGAAAACATCTCGCCAGGCGTGCGCACGCGCAAGCTGACTCACTGCGCTGTTTGCTTAACTTTTAGCTTAAGATCGCTAATCTGGTGATACAAATGGAGTCATGATTTTATTTGTTTCACCGAATAGAGCTTTTTGTTAGTGTAAGGAGAGTCTGAGTTTGTTTATCGAGATCTGAAATAACTGAAACGCATATTTATATTAGTCATAATTATAACTAACATTGGTATTAAATACTTGTATTCATAATTTCAAACCTATTTTACGTCTGCATTATAATTATTGCACTTCCAAGAATGCAAATGTTATCAATCGAGATACATTAAAAAAGCATCAAAGCCCGTCAAGTGTTTACGTAAAAATTACCGGTTAATTTGTTGTTAGTTGGTGGAAAAATACCGACATGGCATACCGTCGTACCGGTGTGGCCAGTAACAATACCTGCTTCATTATTCAAAATTAACCTAACGTGTAACATAGGTAAAAATAAAATTTATAAGACTGTTTACGTTATAAGAACCGGTATGTATTCATTAACCGGTAAGTATGTAAGAATTATGACCTGGGTTTTATCCATTATAATTCGTTTTGCATCAAAATTATTAGTTGAACGGTTTCGTTGTTGGTTATTTTAAGAAACGAGACTCATTACTAAAATCTTCCAGATTACCCTGAATTGGCTGATTGTCGACCACATACACAGTTGGTGGTGACCCTGATTTCTGCCCCGAGAGTCCCGGGTTCAAATGCAACCTGAGTGTGATGACCACGAATGATTGTACTCATGTTATGGATGTTTAATATCTATATAAGTAAATATGTACTGAGATCGCCGGCAGTCCATTCTACGGTACCTAAACGGTATGGTATCCTACGATACGGTTACGTTAGCGTAAGCATCTGCCGTCTCACTCACATCACAGATTTAATAAATAATTATAACCAGTGACAGCATCCTCTATGTCTCGCTAAAGTGTAGCAGTCAGATTTTTCAGCATATTGGACTGTAGAATTTAAGGGAGGAATTTAAGACGCTACAATTACGCTATCGGAGTCCAGAACTAGCTGAACTTGCCTTAACACGTTGAAATAATCCGAGATTAAGTTGGACTGCGTGCTAAGAACTATAAATACTACTACATACTGAAAGTTGCGTTGCGTACTTCGCAATAAAGAGTCAAGACCGAAGGTAGAGCAATTGCAATATTTGCAATAATGGGCGAAAATTACGTGTGAAGTGAATGTAAGTAACATTGTTACTCACACATTGAATATGCGAACTACGATGAGTAACCCCGCCGGATGCAATTGAGGAGGCTGAGTGAAATCTGATGACTAATTGTCGAGGTACAGTTGCGATTGCGCTAAAGGTCACTTTTAAGATATTTTGTATGAGGTACATGGTATTGTTTTAGAAAGGAGGTCGAATTGTAGATTTTTTTTATAGGACGAAAAAAAAAGGTTTAATAAAATAAATGGTTTTTATGTAAGGGAAATAAACTTGTGTACTGATTTCTATAATTATAAGCCTTTTTAAATTCAAAGTTATTGAATATTTGTTTAGCAATAGTACGACGAACGAAGTTACGAAGTAAAATTTGTGGTCGTGTGAACATATCGAAAACATCCGTATAAAATGAAATTAATATAAATTATATCCAAAGATAGGTAGGAATACTAAATGCGTGCGGCTTCCAAAACTTATATTCTTTTTTTATCTATTTTAACGTTGGCAATCAGGTAAAAATTATAGCCATATTCGTAAATTTGTAAACCTAATAAACAAGTCAAATTATTTATTTCGTACAGTGGCACTTACAAGTGGTCATTTTACATTTTTTTCGTAACTCTACAACTGGATCCGAACGCGACCTCAACTGACAAGATCCAGCAAGAAACTCAGTGGGCTTGTTTATTTTACAGTGTGTTTTTTCATGCAACTTACTAAAGTTTATTTAATTTAGCTCAAGTGTGTTAACTTTTGAGGCGCACACACGCTACACTTTGACATATTATTGACGCTAAATATATTATGAGTCCCAAGCTGCTTTATCATCTAAATAATTCGAAATTATGCAGTAACCTTTTCGAGAGAGTTTTGTTTTGATAGCAGTTTTAAATTTATGAATAAACTAGCTGCGCCCAGCGGTGTTACCCGCGATAAAAAGTATGAAAAATTAAAACATCTATCCCACGGGAACCATACATTTTACGGGGGTAAAAAGTAGCCTATGTGCTATTCCAGACTATAATCTATCTCTGTGCCAAATTTCATCCAGATCCGTTCAGCCGTTCGGGCGTGAAAGAGTAACAAACATCCATCCATCCAAACTTTCACATTTATAATATTAGTATAGATTTAACTAGGTATAACATCTTGTTTAAAACCAAAAAGTATTAATTTCAGAAGCTCGTTATTCACACATTTTATAATAATTCAACACGCAATAAGCTACGAATGACTGTATCGAGTGCCCGCCGCACGTGCGACTAACCGAATTATTCACGTTTACTTTTAAATGCAGGAAATTACTGCGCAGTGACTGTATGGACGTTTTAAGAAACTCTAGGAGAATACTTAATGGGTCATGAGGTTTTTTTGCGAGAACAATCGGCTACAGAGATCCTCTTGGTCAGATGTGGTACATATTTCCCCTATACAAGGTGTAAAAAATTGTGTAAAAGATTTCTAGGAGTTAACAATTCGGTCATAAGGATCACGTTTACGTATGATATGCGTGTGTCAACAGTATTTGCTTTTTCTCTGAGAAAGTAAGCGTTTTAATGTGCACTTAGAACGTAGTGTTATTTTCGAAATTTCAAATATTTTGTTTTTTTTATTTGGTATGGTGACCTTTATCGCCTACCGATGGACCTGTACAAGTGTACACCGATGGACCTGTATATTTTACACTTTATATTACTAGTTTTTTACATAATGGACTTGGCATAAGGCGCAATTGATGCCCATAAAGCTATTAAGTTGAAATATTGATCAATGATTTAGTACTACTATCTAGGTGTAGGCCTTTGCTTTGTCATATATTTTGTTTACAAATCGCTACTGGCAACATGTCAGGTCGGGTCGTACGGTTTTATTGCCCACCGAGGTGATTGGCCACCTCTTAATTTGAATCAATTTCACTAATTAATAAAGTAGTAGATTGGCGAAAAGTTGGTGTTTCCAGCGGCGGCAGATCAGTGTGATGTGTTCGTTAGACATTTTGATTTAATTACAATAAATTAACGCAATCAGCGTGCGTGTGTTGGGGACGACGCAGTGCAGCTACGATACTTAATCAACGTTAATATTGATTTAATTTAAAATATTCAAGTTTTATGGAATACTAGCTGCGCCCGGCGGTGTTACCCGCGATAAAAAGTATGAAAAATTAAAACATCTATCCCACGGGAACCATTTTACCGGGATAAAAAGTAGCCTATGTGCTATTCGAGACTATAATCTATCTCTGTGCCAAATTTCATCCCGATCCGTTCAGCCGTTCGGGCGAGAAAGAGTAACAAACATCCATCCATACATCCATCCATCCAAACTTTCACATTTATAATATTAGTATAGATATATATAGATTTTTCAGTAATTTTTGTCATCCAGCGGTTATAAAGCAAACGATCGCTCGATTCACACAACACTTTACTTTTGACCGAACCAAAAAAAAATACTAAATAATATCGCCCGACGAACACTAAGCAATTATGGGAACTAAGTATATAATACGTATAAAGATATTAAATACCTATGACTCGAGTACAAACATTCATGATCATCACTCATAGTTTGTCCCTACCAGGATTCGAACCCGAGACCCTCGGCACAGAAAGCAGGATCGTTACCAACTGTGCCAACGTTAAATTCAGCATTAATGGACTAATTACCGTCCAATCATTTATGAATATTAATGTTCACAAGCTCCGGTCTAGATGTAGGAAAAACCCGGGCAAAATGAACTCTCTACCATTTCACAGTGAAGTATGCGACAAACCAGTATAACAGTACGATAACAGTACGGCACACATAAACAACGCTCGTCCGAACCGACAGATAAAAATAATTAACTCTACATTTTCTAGTTAGCGATTCTGGCCTTTCTAATAGACGGGCATTTCATTTATAACTAATTTTATGCATTAACCTATCAAACTTTACCTATATAGTCATTTAAATTTAGATTGTATTTTCTATGTCTCAAGGAGTAAATTGGTAGCGCTATGCGAAAGAAGGTTGATAGTTTTGGTATGATGAGCAGAGGTCGTATCGTTAATGTCACCTGCTCCTGATGATTTAGGTTGTGTGCAGAATGACGAAAAGTTTTTTTTAAATTATACTTATAGATTTATCTCGGAAATAATAAAACCGTTGTTTCAGTTCCTATGACAATTCGTAACATTCGAGGATAAATAAATGTAATGTAAATAGTTATATGAAAAAAATAGGTTGCTCGTTCATAGCCAACGAATTAAAAAAAACATTTCAAATACTTATATATATAACTGAATCGCAGCGTAATAAATAAACAGATTTGATTTAGATTTAAAAAAAAACACCTTTATTTTTAAAATCTCACTTAATATTTAGATTTTAAAAATTTTTTTAAAATTTTTTTTTTCTGTTCTTTCTCTGTACCTTTATCTTGTTCTTTCCAATGTGTGGTTGACGAACAAATACTATTTATACTAATTTTGATTAAAAAAAAACAATGACGTAGTGTCCTTATTGGAGTACAAATCCAGATATAGAATGATGATCCATCGCGACTGCTAATACGTACCCACTTGAAGTATCAGCAAAAACCATGTTTGTTAGACATTATTACTTTCCATCACGCCAGTGTACACTATGGTTTGCGGCCGGCACTGGATATATTCCTGTCTAGGCCACAATTAAGTAGGCACCGTTCGGACTTGATTATAGCCCATAAATAACCTATATTTTATTTACATTTTTATCGCTACAATACGGTACACTACGGTAACTCTACTAATTAATTTATGAAGGAAAATTTTATTTTTTTAATGTCTGCACTTAATTCTTGGTATTTTTATATGTTTATGTTATTGTGGTAAACGAAACAGGGATGGGGAAATTTTGTAAAGTGATAGAGAAGACCACGGCTGGCTGTGATAAGACTAAATTGTGGGAGATATACATATATATATATTTTGTCTTATTCTCTCCAATGTATTATGAGAGGCGATCCTGTGCGACATAATCTATAACAAAAGTCTTGTTTTGCTGTTGCTTGCTGTTGTGCTGGCCTGTAATACAGGCTATCGTTCAATGGAAAGATACTTAACAGGCTCAGCCTTGATATTTAACTATTCATGCAATTTTAAGAGATACTTGATACCCGTTATAATTTCATCATACAATGATTATGTTTGTGGTTCAAGATAACATTATGATGGAATATATTGACATTTTCAATTCATAGGTATTGATTTACAAAGTCGTAGTAAACACTAAATACTTATTTAAGATTCTTGTGATAACATGTTATTGCATACATAATTCAATTAGTGGCACAACACTATTTTTATTAAAAAAATATATACAAAAACTATTTAAACAAATTGGGGGAAAGGAACCCACCACTGACCCGCGGCTTGTCTTATTCGTAGCCGTCCTGAAGATGCCTCGTTTAAAGGCGAAACACGTGTCGAATACTTTTTTTAGATTCGCTTCGTTTCGCGAGAATTGCATAATATTTGGGGCCCGACACTCGTGATAGATACTTTCTTGACTAACATCTTAGAGGAGTTCGGTGTTGCTGGCTTCTCCAATTGTCGATCAACTTGTTTGGGTTATAATTGGGAAAATTGACAAGTCGATGGTCAGTGGTGGGTTTTCGTCCCCCATTTGTTTAATAATGGATTTCTGCCAAGTATTGCCTAGTTCTATCAATTATAAATACTATTTATCTCAATACTCACATCAATATAGACAAGACAGTTATAATCGTATATTTTATAAGTATTTTCTTACCTATTTACGTCTTAACTAGTCTTGAAATAGGTATAGTACAAATATTAACACCCAATACACATAGAGAACGACAAATAGTAGCAATGATGAATGATGGAGTCGCGTCTACGACATGCAGCACAATGCACTCACCCTAAAATCGTACACAACATAAATACAAAAAAAAAACCGACAGAAGCATATATTTTTTATTTATACGTCAACGTTTGTACCAAGCAAAATCTAAATAATCTTTAGAAAAATCTAGCAGTTAAGGCTCTACGAGTCTACTCTCTCTTAGGCAATGACCTCGTGAGCAACAACTAAAAACAATTGCAGGATATTATTTGTTTCACTGGCAATCAAGCGATGGGATGGAATGGAATGTCGACAGTCAATTGTTCGACTTACCTTCGACGATATTAGTGTCAATGTGGGCGATGACTCCTGTGAAACAAACAACACATGTCCTGCTTTAATTGCCCATGTTTGGAGAAAAAAAAAACAAATTATAATTACTCGTCTTATTTTAAACTGCAGTGTCGTGATTTTTATCGTGTGGACTTAGGTTGTTTACCTATACCGGGGCAATGGACCGGCCATTTCCCGAAAATAAAAGTATGCTACATGTAAGCCCGTGTTACAAAGGACTACACGAAGTTTCATTGAAGTTATTTCAATAGTTTACCATGACAAAGTCTTAAAATGCCAAGTCGGCTTGTTTTTTTTTTTTTTCAAAAAATATTCAATAAGTTACAGACAACCAAGTTACACGATAACTCTAAAGAGGTAAATTGCATAAATTTAAGAAATAAAAATGTCGTCTTATCTAAGTACCTATAGGTACTAATTAAATTCTCTAATCAAGACCATTTAGGTAACTACATAATTTCTATGATGATAATTTCACACAGAACTAGTAAAACTTTCCTTTAGGAGTACCGAACCGAATTAAATTGACCGCTGTATCCACAGCCTAACTTGTTATCATATGACTCAATTGCATTCTGCTTATAGCAAGAAAGGTATTACACTCAACACAGGAGGAAAATCTGTTCTCAAACAATTCATGCTGGTTCCCGGTATTGAATTCCTTTTTGCTATTTTTTATCCCAAGAATGGATTCGTAAGAATACTACCTAAGAGACTAAACAATGCATATTTAGACGATCGTTCAGAAATACTTTGTAGACATTTTTTTAAATATTTACCGAGGGGATGTGCAATTCTTATAAAAAAGAGTTGAATGAAAATTTGAAAGCACAGTAAGCTTTTCGATGTATCAGCCGCAAGACGTCCACTGCTGGACATAGGCCTCCCCCAATGACTTTTGGGGTCGAGTCACCTTCGTCCGTAGGAGAATTAAATACCCTCAAGATACCCTACACGTGACCCTGGGTGGTGCCAATTAGGTGACAAATCTACTGGTGGTAGGCTTCGGCCATGGTTAGTCACCACCCACTGAACAAAGCTATGTCGCCAAGCGGCCTAGCCGTGTTTCGGCATGATGTTCGGTGTTGCCATTCATAGATGGCGGGTCAGATCAGTTGCGCTGCATGTGCCTAGTGAATGTAGCGTCTCGATCTACTGCCGCCTTTCTACCTAGGCAAGTATGCTCCTTCGTAGATCTCATCGTCACTTACCATCAGGTGAGATCGAGATCAAATACTTGCCTATAATGTAATAAAAAAAAAAATACTTCCGCACACCACAGTCCACCACATCTCACATCCATCGCAGAGACAAATATTTCGCGATAGCTACCACAATCGTCTTACTCACCACTTCCCATGGTTATCTGGGATCGGCGTAATATGGCTTTTCTTTCCATAGATGCTATACATTTTGAAAGTAGTATTCAATCATTTCAAAATGAAAAGGATAATGTCTTTTTTCTATAACTTAAAAATAGAATAGAAAAGCTTACCTACTTAATATTGACAAAGTGTAAAAAAATGGGCCCATGCGGTAGCGTGCAAAGGATGCTGGCCGCATTTCCTCGCTGAATAGCCAAAGCTACTCGCTGAGGGAGGAAATGCGCGGCCCTTGGCCTTTTTCTTAATTATTCAGAATTCAATAAAAATCAATCGGGTAAAAATAGCAGGTAACTAGGCACAACATAACATGATACCTCTTTGCCTTTGCCGTAATCGGATAAAAGCAAAAAACCTACATAGGCACCGAGCCTTAATTGTTTGCAATAAAATATAATTAATCACGAATCCGTAAAAAAAATGCTGAGCTTTTTATGAATCAATTGAACCCCCAATACATTGCACAAAAACAATTATTGGACAATTAAAAATATGGCAAAATGTAATCACAATTAACGAGTTTGATGATCACGACTGAGGAAAATATTATTACACTACAGTAGATACATAGATACCAGAAGCAAATACCATACAATGATAATATAGACCATGAAAAATTAAATAAAACCGTACAGAAGATTTTGGAATACGTCGTTTTTGGCAAAAGTATTCTTAACGCTGACAAATAGGCAATTATATTATAGAAGTTATAGATTAGTTTGTAGAGTAATTATACTCGATTTCGATACATGCAGAATGGCTATTAATCTAAAATCTAGTAAAACTTCCACGATTTCTAAACATCCATACAAACGAATCCGCTGCGAGCAGCTAGTAAATATTTAAGTAAAAAAATCGCGTAATTATACCAGAAACAAATCAAACGTATTGTATTTATTACACCGTACACCTATTAAACGTATCGTAGCTAAGAGTCTCGCAAAAAACTTAATACAAAAACAATGGTGCGCACTTGGCGATCGCATGCGCAAGCGCACGCTGCGCGAACAAAAAAGGAACCTCCTCTTCCCTAAATTATCCTGTCACGTTGAACTATAAAATGCAATTGGTTTTTGAGAAACACAAAATTAGAACTCTTTAGTATAAGCGCGAGTTGCACTTTGCCGTGACGGACGGACGGATATATTAATGGGGATTATTACGTATGTCATAGTAATAAGATACAAGTAGGTAGATATAGTAAATTACAAAACTAATAAGCCGACAATCCTGAATAAGTAGGTATGTATCTTATTATTTAAATTAGTAGTTAAAGGATACGAAATATGTTTATAGAAGGAACAATGAAGTTCGCAATTTTATTATGAAATAAGTTAAAACATAACAAATATAAAGAACATACGCTGCTGAAGAAATTAATCTAACAATAAACAAAATGTTGACAAATCAAGACTCCCCACAAAACGATACCTAACACTTCCAGATTACTTTCAAATACAAATTCACACACAAAAATATCATATTCCTCGTAACTGATTGCTTCGTAAAGTTAGATCACCGAAAGTCACCGATATTAATCGTAAAAGTATGTGAAACCCTTATACAATCCTATATCCATACAAAAACTAGCCTTGAAGGCTCACAACAAAGTTTAAATTGGTTTAACGAATTGCGCTTATTCCATGCGCAGTGTCAGGTTGCGCGCACAATAGGCGCACGCGCAGCCCGTACCTGTGCAAGGTGACCTGCGCGAAGGGCACGAGGCTGCCCTTGCGCGTCCCTCTACACCCCGCACCCCCTGGCGCTGGTCCCGCGGGTTCCGTGCTCACATGCATTGTCCGACACGCTATTACTGAAATGACCATTATAGATATACGATAGGGATGGCATCGTAGATTTATCGATAAAATTGTAATTTGCCTTTTGCAAAAATAGAATCAAAGATTTGGCAAAAATAATTACTATAACACCAGGTTACACCAGACAACTTTAAGCAGTGCATTAATTATCTTAAATATCAAAATCATACATCAAAAAGACCAGAACTGATTATGATTTGACCTGGACAAGGACGAAAACCAAAAGAGATCAACGCCCACACTCATAACCAAGATAAACAATATTATCGATCATTGACTGAACAATGGCTGTGCAAAGTTAATCAATTGCTGGAACAAGGACAAATGATTGGACTATTTTTAGCATAAAATGATTGCTGCGACAGATTTAATCTTGTGATATTTCATCAACTTCAATTGGCTGAAATGGGACGATGGGCTCGCCACCCAATTTATTGCTAGCACTCATATTGTTTAGTAGATAATTATTTAATCTCTTCCTAAACCTAACTATAGTGTAATGATTTTAATATCATACTAAATTTTATTTTAAATGAAGAAGAACGATTGAATTATAGTTAGTCAATTTTATCGATATTTATAAATCTAGCAAGCTTGCCCGTCACTAGCTGTCAATCAAAAGCCCAAGTCAGACATACAGCTCGCAGCGACAGGTGTTGGGCCCGTCGGCATCCGCGAATAATACTAAATTAACGTTGCATTACAAAAAAAAACTAATGGTGCTAATTTAAACTCAGTTAATTTCGATGAAGGATATATTAATAGTGTATGTACCGACTTATTACGCTGATGTATAGTCTCACAAAATAGAGACCATAAACCCATAGACATTTAGCGAAAGTCCTGGCTGGTTTATTAAATAAAAAATAACACCAAATTTGACCAAGAATCTCATGTCTCTCTCACTTCTTAGAACGATGAAGCCACTATTGCGATCTCTGAAGCAACAATAGTCAATTATTAATAATTGTTTAATCCGAAGTCTGTACTGCAAAGCTTATTGAAGTGGGGTCAACCCACATGATATCCAAAAATACCGAAATCCCATTCTAAATCAGAGGTCCAAAATTACTGATACACTCAATACACGGCCATATATGCAATGAGTAATGTATGCAAATGTATCCGATGTGAATCATAATATGACCGGAATATGGCCTTATGGCTTGTTGATAATATATTGTGCAAATCGTTTGGGTTTTACAAGATAATTTCTAGAAGTAAATGACGTCAATAGTTAAAGTAACAATCATTGCAAAATGACTAGATTTAACCAATCCATGGTTTTCCTGTGAGTAAAGATAGAGTTAAGCCAGATTTTCGAGAGAACATAACTGCACTTAATTTTTCACTATTAACCGACGTAATGGGGTGAGTTGGAGTGACAAGTGTGAAACCTCCCCCTGCTGGGGGCAGGGGCGGCTGACAACGCTACTGACCTAGTTCCGCGAAGCTCGCTTCCGGTCGCTTTCCGAGCCGCCCTTCAACGCTGAAAACTACACAAAAGCAACCCCCAGCTATAATTTATAATGCCGATGTTAACTGGTTGTTTTAAATTAAGTTTTTAAATACATTTGCGGAATTTATGAAGTTGATTAATTGTATGTTAGAACATATACTTTATTAACTTCATAAATGTTGGTATGCACCGCTCTCTATATGCACCGTGTCGGCGCCAAATGTTTAGCAGAAAGGGTCGACGATATGAGTTAGGTTAAATTATAATGTAACTAATATTATATTTGATGGCTAAAGAACCTTGAAATGTTGCTTGTAGGTATGCTAACATCTTTCTAAATAGCTTACACCTTTGAAACAATTGAAAAAAAAAACTGACTTATTTGAAAATTAAAGTATTTTTTATTTCAGTTTAGACATTTGACATGATGGGTTATGTTGCGGTTGCTAACTCGGCGGAAGACTGTATCTTGGAAACCTGATAAGTTTGCTTATATTCTTAAATAAAAAATAAAGCTTACATATTAAATAAAGGAACAAGACAAGAATGACATTAAAATAAACCATTATTAGTTAAACATAAGATAACATGAAAAGTAAAATATTATTAGTTCTGAATTAAATAAAATAAATATTAAAAGTTTAAATAAAATTAAATTTAAATTCTTAAACATATGATACGCACATACCCTATTACGCAACTCAACGTTTACATATAACTACACACATGAGTACATAGTTAGATTACAAGGTCGCGAATAATAGGCGGGTAGGTACAGACAGGTAAAAAACATTATAACATTTACGTGCATCGATACCAACACGATCGTAAAGTAATTATTAGTTCAGAGCACCGTAAACATATCATTATTTTCGATCAGCGCTTACCCCGAAGATATAATTGAAGATAGGCTCTCCATACGCGGACTGGACAGCGGGCTGTAGCTCAAGCCTAATCTTTTACGTAGCTTTACGATAACGTTTGCGTCTTCCACCTATCACTCTCACTCTTTCGCCTTCCGTTATATTCAGTATTAAGGTGGAAGCTCAGGTCAGGGCGCGAAATTTGAAATGTCAATGGTTTTTATTTTTTTACGAAAAATTTGGACATATATACGATGTAATTTAGTTTTTTTGCGATATTAGCATTCTGCATCCAAAATTTGCGTAAAAAAATAAAAACCATCGACATTTTGAATGTCGCGCCCTGACCTGAAATTAATTTAAGTTTATTTTATGTTTTTACGTTAAGCAACAACTAAATATGAGGGTACGCCAGTTCAAAATATGACACTAGGACGTAAAACACCTCAGACCTCCCGTGAAAGGTTGCTGTAAAGCAGCTGAAATGTCGGGAACGTAAAAACATAAAATAAACGCGATAACAAGCGAAAACTTTGTTTTAATTCAATGTGTAGTATTTGCAGTTTAGTAAATATAAGATATCAATATTATCATACAATGTTGGGTATTGTGCTCCCACATGACTGATGTACCTACCTACTAATTTACGACACAGAAAGTTCGCGCAAAAAATTGATTCTTTGACTTTTGGGTCAGTCAGGAATATTTTTTATTTCGTATTCATAACAAAATACATAGCAAAATCCAGGGTGCTCTAAACCAAGATAAAGAACCTCTTTGAAACAATTTGTAGAGGGTAGTAGAGACCCTCTCACCCCCCTACATCGTAAACCCCCATTAAACGTTTACAACCTTCTAAAACTTTAGCAGGGTGCGATACTGCCGCGGTAAACGCAATAAAAACTGTTTTTTGTTGCTGTTTGAAGATATGACAATACTATATGTAGATATAGTACGTATTGTTTTGAGCAGTAGGTATACAATAGTGGAATAATTACTGTATATAGGACAGTCATACTGACATCCTGATTAATGGATTACGGGTACCTACCGACAGGCCCATTTTTTCCAGAGCCCCGCGATCCATAGGGCCTACTAGTCGCTGCTTTGTTACCCATAAACATAATCTATTTATTTTCTGAAAATCTACCACGATTATCTACAGTACCCAAGGTCACAAATAGCTTGGAGACGGCCCTTCACTTTATCTATCTATATCTTATTTTTATTTTACTCGTGAAAATAATTCTTGCAAATTCTTAAATCCAATCAGCAACTTATTAGTGCTGCTTATATATGGTAGCGGCAAAGCTAATCGTCCGCATGAGGCCGAGGCGGTCGAAGGACGCCCGGTGGCCAACTTGTACCCGATATGACCCAATGAGCTACATCCCGCGGGTTCGCGCAAGCCTTTTTTATTCCAAAGCCCGAGGTGATCTCGGGACCGCTATTTCGTTTTTAATCTATATTATGTTGTGTTTTTAATCTGTATTATGTTCAGTTTTGGCGTTCCTTTGTTTTGATGAAATAGGTACCTACTAAGCTTACAAAAATCGTTGTATATTTTCTATATAATTTATAAAGTGCAAATAGCTATAGATTGAGTGCTGGTAGTCTACACCTAGTATCTACTTATAATATGAAAGATTGCCACCGCAACAAAAGAACACTACCAAGGTAGGTATTCTTTACGTTCAAATCAGATTTACCATCAAAACCCAGAAGTAACTTTGCACAATTGCGCAGTGAAATTGATAAATAACTTTCATAGTTAGGGACACAAAGATGCACTTACAAAAGCCCATGATAAATACGCCGCCATAATAAGAAACATAAAAGCGTCGAATCTACCGTAGCGTAAGAAATGACGTGATGGCGCAAGCAATCCCATATAATCCCCATTAGTGCACTTCGCGAAAGACCCGCACATACGCGCATCTCGCTCGCACACCAACAAAAAATAAGTACCTAACACCGAGCGCAATCCGTTGCATTCCATACCCTTCGCCATTACTGACCCATTTCACTGGAGACATCCAAAAACAAACTGTGCCCCCACAAAATAAGATTCAAGACGCAGGCATAAAGATGATCGTTATTATTTTTTTAAAACCCCAAGTGCGAAGGGCCCGGCAATTCTAAACTTAATATAAATAACAATAACAAGTCGGGCCGGTCGATCTTAAAAACCTTTTAAAAACATTGAACGGATTTGACAGATGAGGCTGCAGGGCGCGTTGTCTCGCCACGGAATTTTGAATTAGGAATAAGACCCACGCTCGAAAGTGTCTTCTTGATAATATCGATGCAAAAAAAAAAATCTGAGATATTAATTTATTATGGCTTAGCAATAACTTTAGGGCACAATTTTGCACAGGTTGTAACAACAATTTTCTAGGTGTATAAGGCGCTTAGAATGGATTTTGAACGTATTCAATTATCGAGTGATCGATTATTTCCTTACCTACCAGTAAAGATGCACGCCAGGGGAGGCGTTGCTGTGTTTCTGGTAATATTAGATAACTCGATCGACAAGTATTTGATGCTGTCAAAATGTATACTAAGCCTCAAATGTCAAGACATTGCTCTTTAGAATGTTGCCAAAATATACATATCAAAATTGTATGCAGCGCTGCTGTGTTCGACAATAATAATTCTAAGACGTAACATAATACTAAACATTATAATACGTTATTAACCACCTCATATTCTGTGAACACATTACAAATAAGATATATTTAGACAGTTACTGATAAAAAAAAGAAATAATACTAAATTTGCGCCCGCGCATTGCACACGCTCGCAAATCATGACCGTAGTGGAAGTGGCAATAACACACTAGGTGTGCGTCTGTTCGTCTGTGCATCTCGATTAGAAAGATCTCGGTTCTGCGGATACGTAATTATGATAAAACTTTTTTAAGTCTTCACAAATCATCGCGGACAAGATCTATTCGATACCTACATAGATAGTTGGGTTTCTTATTTATTATTATGTATCTGTCCACACGAGCTGTACTCGGTCTTTTGGAAGGCTTGCGCCGGGACATGTCCATTAATTTCCTGGAAACATGACAAACTTATAAAAGTACTAGCTGTCCCGGCGAACTTCGTACCGCCCCAGAATCAAATGAATAATCTTTATTACTATTTTTTTTTTGTAAATTTGTCATGTTTTAATAGTTAGATCATAAAAATCGGCCCACCCGATTTCGAATTGTAAATGTTAACTAACACGACTTAGTTGTATATCTTATATCAGACAACACACGCGGCACACGCAAAAAGAGACGCCTGAAAAAACTGTAGTCTAGCATGTTATTATTTAACATGTGCTCACTTAATTTTTATCAATTAAAACATCAAAAACTGTGAAGCGAGTCCGCGTTAAAAGCCTAGTGCGCACAATAATGAACTCGACTTGTTATAAATGTTGAAATTAACATAAAATAACTATAATATTGTTACAATTGCCGGTGGCATCGCAATCAAAATGTCCTCGTATGGAAATTTTACTTAACATTTATTTATTTGTAATGTGGATCTTTATACGACACAGATTAGATTATTAAATGGACAATTTCGAAATGTATACTTTATGAAACTGTGATGTCATCGTTTAAAAACGATTGCATATATTTATAACATATCTAATATTGTTTATTATTTATTAAATTGTTTCCAAAAATACTACCAACATTTAGGCAAGTACACTGGACTTCATCAATTTACTTAGTTTAACTTCTTTTCATTAAATTGTGATGAGTTGTATTGCGTTAAAAATATTTTCATTGTTAGAGAACCTACTTGAAATCAATACTTTTTTGAAAAATCTCGAATAATGACATCATCGTTACAATAATTAAATTGAAACTACCCAATAATACCGTCATCAGTAATATTAACTCGAAAATAAATTATTACATTGACAAAATACACAATAAAATTAATATTTAATTTATTATTCATGTCTCGTCGTTATTAACCAACCATTGGTTCGCTAAAAGTTTATGCAACTCTAGGCCGATGATATTAACTGTGTATTTAAATATAAAAAAATAACAAGTTCTACAGCTTTTTAAATAGAATTTATTCTAAAGTATAATGAAAGATACGCATCTATGACACATACAGTAGGTAGAGACCATAAACTTAATTTTAATGAGGTTTTTACCATCGTGAAATATGATATTTTGAAAGTAAAACGATTACAATAGGAACGACTCAGGCTGCAATTCATTATCTAGATTTAAATCTAACAACTGTGTAATTTGCTGTTACTTCTGCAGAAAATCTCAAACAATAATGTACGATCTACCTATACTAGGTACTACTATATTTAAAATTCGAGACATTAAGTATGTATCTTATTATTTAAATTAAATTCGTATACGAGTGCGGCCATCTTGAACACGGTTGATGACATTAAAACGTTATCATCAAAATCAAACACTTCTATGAAATCAATTAGTGGATCAAAAGATATCATGGTCTTTTATATTTTTAGACTAGTCTTGCTTGCCACCCCCCAGTCTGTTAACACAATTGAGTCGCAATTGAATGGAAATTACATGCAATATGTACAACGACGAGGTAATAATAATAATCAACTTAAAATTGTACGCTATTTTAATTATTTATTTTATACAAATAGACAGACATACAGACAATATATTTTATTATTGGCAACCAGATGACACCAGCGCCAAAACTGGACTAGACAACGATACTTTATTGCTCATTACAAGTTTTTTGTGTAGATATTTGGTTTTATAGCTTTGCAGTAATATGTAAATTAGCAAATACAAATTAAATTAACGCTTACAAAACCGTATAGGTACCGTTAGAACGAAACGATGGGAGTACATAATATATTATAATAGGGTGATTGAATATAATATATTGAATATAGTAAATATATTTGTTATTATAAATAATTATATGTATTTAAACTTTTATTATACATTTATTGTAAAATCATTCACGAAATTTCTAGAAAGAAACGGTGGAAAGAGTGATGTCAGGCTCGTTCTCTGAAGCACTTGTGCTTACTTATGTTGGTGACGTCATATGCCTGTAGTTCTGTACTGTTTTTTTTTCTCGATTGGATACTGTAAACGTAGTTTTAAGAGTTTTGTTCATAACTGTTTTATAATAATTATGCAATAAAAAATAATTACTTACCCTACACATGTGCAAATATAAATAATATATAAAAGCTATTTGATTTGATTTTATGACACTTGATGACTTGTGTTATACACAACATTAACGATTATCTGGCCGAACGATTTACAATTTACATATTTATACATAAATATTGATGTAAGTAATTTAAATGAAATTATTATAATCATGATTTCAAATTACATGCGGTCGTATGCAGCGCTAAAGTAGGAATCGGAATGCTTCGGTAATCTGCTAATGCACTCCGGGCTTAGGATGCCGACATTACGTGAAATATTATTTGCGTGCATCCCATCAAAAGCTAGATCTAATAAACATAAATACGCCTTAAAGCGTTCTACGCTAACTACAATTTCATTTAACAATGAAACAATTCACACACTCAGACGAATTTCTTCAGAATCAGAATAAGAATATTTTTGATTCATGTAAACCATTAAGCACACTACTTATGAATCGTCAAAATAGCTACAAAATGCTAAACTACAACTTCACTAGCCGTTCGGAATGCCGTTCCTATGGAGAAGAACGGACAAGACACTCCACGGTTGCTCTTTTTTAAAAGTTCCGCTACATTTTGCAGCAGTGCCTTGTTATGGGTATGTGAGAGCATTGTAGAAACGTCTAGGCAGACTTTAGAAGCTGGTAAAAAAAATAGTATATCATTTACTTTTAAGCTCACACTTTTTTACTTATAAATCCGCGCTGTCTCGCTTCCGGTGCTTCGGCATGTTAATTAAAACATATCGACATCCAACCGGACCGCATTAGCATACCCGATGTACAATATTGAGTGCATTTTACGTAACACGGACCTGTCCATCGATACGTTTGGGCTGCTTTCGTCTTTTATAGTGTATCCTAGATACAAACGCACAGCAATATCGGTTCTTTTTTTAAATATTTGCTCGTGTGTTTGGCTATATGACCAATTTAGCGATTGCCGTTAACGATGCGTGGACAAAGATTTTGTAATAAAGCAGGACCAGTTTTGTTTGGAGATGTTTATCACAGATGTGCCAGCGATATCCCATGTCGTATTCAACATTTATCATTCTCGTAAAGGTCTATTACATATAACGTTTTAATTATATTTTTTTTCTCGATCATCTTAAGTATACTATGCGAATGATTTATTTTCGATTGCAACATTGACATTTGTTGTCGTCGATTTCATATGGTAACCCATCCAATCGGTAATTTAAATATAACGGAACGATTAATCTTTCATCATCGAAGTGACATTCTATCAGCGCAACACGTCAGTGACGGCGCCAAATTGTTTTTATAGTTTAAAAAAACTATTACCGTACCGAGTCCAGAATATGAAGTAAGTTTTATTTTTTCAGAAGCAAAGGCTCGCCGCATAGACAATGGCGTCCCATTATTCGAGACAGTGCGCTCATTACCGGGTTTTTGCGGGCTCCGGGCGCGACGCATTGTTCCGAGGCGTCTACCTGTGCTGCCTATCGCTACATCGACGGTTACAGGATAGATGGTAATGATTTTAAAGTGTGCATGACTGGATGTGATTCGGTCGGAGGGATTGAGTTCGGATGTGAGTGGTGCATTTTTTAGGATTTAATTCGAGATTTTTTGATACATAGGTAAATAGTATTTAGTATCTGGCTAATATTACAGGTAAAATCTCATATATGCATATTTTAGGTACATAAATAGCTGAATATTTTTACCTAAAAACTTATTACATTTACTAGATATAATAAAGTCAAATGATATTCCTTTAA
This sequence comes from Pheosia tremula, assembly GCA_905333125.1. Lineage (NCBI taxonomy): Eukaryota > Metazoa > Arthropoda > Insecta > Lepidoptera > Notodontidae > Pheosia > Pheosia tremula. The sequence continues at coordinate 769,327 of HG995397.1, forward strand.
ATTGATATTATTTTGGTCCAAATCTAAAGAAAAAAAAAACTGTTACCATCATTCCCCACAATCGTATCTACTGGCAATATATTGACTTTTACGTAAAAAAAGATCGATTGTAAAGAATAATACCGTCCCACGCACACTCCGACCGGGCTAATACACGTAATAAAATAAATTCCACATATAAATTCGGTCGGGCCGTGTTTTTTTGTCAATTAAATATTACAGACGGGACTAAAACGCAGGTACTCGGTACCACGGGCCTGTATACCGCGGTACGGCACGATTAGAAACATTCGCTTCTTTGTTTAGAATATAAGAGTAGAGGGGGATGGATGATTATTGTGCCTATGTACGAGTGAGTGGGTAGTGTTTATTTTATTTAAACTTTCATTACTCTTCTTATTCGGTTGATAATAATGCTGATGGTAAAGTTTTTAATTATGTAATTAAATACTGAGACTATACCTATTAACTAGATACACCCAGTTTATAACATAATCCGTGAGAATTATAAAATATATTTAATTAACCGCATAAGTAAGATAAGTTACAGGCAAATTAAAACTTAATGATATACTTATGGAAAATATGAAATTGAAGACAACTTTTCAGTAAGATGCGGTGGGTACATCTCGTATCGTAAACCTGTACTTTCAGTGATGAAGATATAATAATTTAAATAGGTACCCAATAATATTATAAGGATAACATTAACTGCAGTGACCGCGATACCTTTTAGTGTAATACCGATGGCACCCGACTCCGGCACAGGTAGAAACATGAACATTGAACATACGAAGGCAATTAACTTTCGGTACCTGCGCGCACGCACACATGCGTGCACGTGTGCGCATACGCACGGTGCGCGGTGTGTGCGTGCAACACTTGCGCAAACACAGGGCTGTAACGCGTCTCGAGGGTCCAAAGATAAATTGGTGCGGTTTAATGGTATTCTGAATTTATGTTCTGGTCGGATTTGTTTTTTAAGTTGTATTAAACGCCTATTGTAATCCACGGAGAAGATTTTTTTTCTAAATATTGTGGCGGCGTCGAGGTGATGATGGCGGCTCTGCCGAACACTAACAATATCTTTGAGGTATTTTGTAAATTACTCAAGTAGTACTACATAATATTTTAGTACTATCTGATACACGCGACTTCGTCCGCGTGGTATTTAACAAAAAGCGGACGAAGTCGCGGGTAACAGCTAGTGTAAAATAAAAGTTACTCCTTGTTACATCAGCTATCTGCCAGTGCAAGTCCCGTCAAAATCGGTCCAGCCATTCCAGAGATTAGCCGGAACAAACAGACAGACAGACAGACCGAAAGACAGACAGACAGACAAAAATTGTAAAAATATTGTTTTGGTATATGTACCGTGTATTGCACATGCACTTAGTAAAAAGCGGTTATTTTAATATTACAAACAGACACTCCAATTTTATTTATTTGTACAGATGTATAGATTTACTTTACTACCTAATGTAGTAAAAGAATCTTCTTTAACCCGTAGCCATACAATGCATATTTGATTGTAAGTAATTTTAAATCAATAACTAAATTAAGTTACATATATATGAACCTGTTAATCGTATTTGCAGTTGAACGTCAAGTCTAACCATCCATAAACCACGCTCCAACACCAAAACACATACAAAATGCATTTAAATCTATTTAAAAGCAAATCATTTGTAAATTTACAGCACAACAATGGCAGCATCCATAAGTAACAGTCAAATTGACCGGACGAGAGTGCTCTCACTTCGGCACAATGGGTATTTCAGCAAAAAATGGCTCCCGGGTAAGATGAGAAAAAAAATGTAATGAATATGGCAGAAGCATTGGAGGTCTGGCATTGTTTTGTCGCCATATGGCGGAGATAGTCGGCATTACTTGTGCCTATGATGGTGTTCAGGAAACGGAAGATGAAAGAAAGAGAAAGAAATAATTGTATGCTAAAAGTGTATCGGCGGCATAATATGTATATAGTTGAAACTAGCTGTTGCCCGCGACTTCGTCCGCGTGGTATTTAACAAAGACAACCGTTGACAACAGCCTGCTCGCCCATTCTGAGCCCGCGGGACGCATTGAAGGGTTTTGCTATCAAACTTAATCAGGCGCTGCGCTGCAACATTGGTTTGAATTTTTTTTCGTGAGATCCTATTATTTTTACTAAAATAAAAGTAGCCTAAGTTACTCCTTGTTACATCAGCTATCTACCAGTGAAAGTCCCGTCAAAATCGGTCCAGCCATTTCAGAGATTAGCCGGAACAAACAGACAGACAGACAGACAGACGGACAGACAGACAGACAGACAAAAATTGTAAAAAATGTTGTTTCGGTATAGGTAACGTGTATACATCCAAATGCACTTTGTAAAAAGCGGTTATTTTAATATTACAAACAGACACTCCAATTTTATTTATATGTATAGATAAATCTAATCTTCAGGATTTTATCGCGTTTATTTCATGTTTTCACGTTCCCGACTTGGGATCCAGTTGTAGCGACTACTTCAACCGCATCACAAGCTACGCAGATGGCACTACAGACGCATTCAGAACAATAGACAAGTGACGTCACAATCCTGAATCGCGCTATCAGAGTTTTCGGAGCAAGTAACATATATACCAGATCCCGACAATAACCGTCGGGGCATAGCGGCCGCCCCGCCAGGCATACCACCCGCCTGGCTGGAAGATCTTCCCTTTTCCGCTAAATTGGTGACCCCTGACAATGAACAACATCCTTCTGTGAAGACTCAAGCACCCAAGTCATCACCACTCCATACCAAGACATCAACATCGACATCCAACAGCAAGCAGTCAGTCCCACAGCAAGCCAGTCGTCACTCAGGACCATCACAGCCGACTCACCGCGCTCCTGGTTCTGCGACGCGCACAGCTCGGTCTCGACTCACTGCAGACCTTCGAGCTAGCTTCCTGGCCCTTGCACGCAAGACGCTGCCACTCAAAGATATCGACCTCCGGTCTTGGGGGGGAGTACTGTAGCGACTACTTCAACCGCATCACAAGCTACGCAGATGGCACTACAGACGCATTCAGAACAATAGACAAGTGACGTCACAATCCTGAATCGCGCTATCAGAGTTTTCGGAGCAAGTAACATATATACAAGATCCCGACAATAACCGTCGGGGCATAGCGGCCGCCCCGCCAGGCATACCACCCGCCTGGCTGGAAGATCTTCCCTTTTCCGCTAAACAGTAATTAATATAAAATTAAATCAAAACCAAGCGCACCATTGCAAGACCTCAAACACTGTGAGCTCTTTTTGCGTAGATCTGACCGCAAACAACAAGTAAATATGAGAGTACCCCAGTTCAAACTAGGTCTTCTAATACCTCAGTCCTCCGGTTAGCATGGTTGCTCTAAAGCAGCCGAAACGTCGGGAACGTAAAAACATTAAATAAACGCGATAAAATCCTTAAAATTAGATTTATTTATTTATTTATTTCTATATGTATAGTAGTCGCGTAAATATGAGAAATCAATATGTATATAGTTAATAGGTACTTCCTACGAGCCTTTGATGGCATTAAATATGTGAATTGACTTATATTTGTTAAACGATTTACTGAAGGATTGAATTAAGATCGGGCATACCATGTATCGCATAAGTACGTAATAGTTATATTTTACAGTAAATGAATAACCTAGTTAATTCTCTAGAATAAGCCGTGACAGCCAAGTTGGTAGAACGCTTGCCTCGGTAACGAGGATCGCAGGTTCAAACCCCGGCTCGCACCTCTGGGATTTCATGTGCGAATCTCATTCTTAACCGCGATTATCACTTGCTAAACGGTGAAGGAAACATCGTAAGGAAACCTACATGTCTGAGAGAACCCCTCGAAAGATGTGTGAAGTCCGCCAACCTGCGCTGGGCCAGCGTGGTGGACTATGTCCTAATCCCCCTCGTGTTGAGGGGAGGCCCGTGCCCAGCAGTGGGACATTAAAAAGGGCTGGTATTATATAATTATCTAGAATCCTTCATCATTTATAAAAATGTAATTAAATCGTATTTCTCATCCAAAACTCACAATCATCAAAGAGCAACCACCCGCGGCGCGTACGCACCCACCGATGCACCGACAGACGCAATTAGGCACCGACCACCGAAATTTATGCGAACAACTCCAATAATAGGGCGCCATTACTGATTTACGAGCGCCCTGTTATTCTTAGAACACTAACAAAGGGGTCCGGCAAAAAAACCTACTTGTTTTAATACTATCGCGTGTGCGCCGCGTCCTATGACTCATTTATAGCGTAATGATCAAGCGCTAGACGCGAAAAAAATCGAAAAGTTAAATTGTCGAAGGCCGTACGAACGTACGCTCTGTCTGTGCGCTTGCGGCAATTAAAAATAATTAGGGAGCGAAGATGGCGTGTTCTCGGAAGGACCCGCCGCGGTACATTTACATATGGCGTTGATCTAATAGGGCGAGGTGTTATATATAGCGGGCGGCGATAAGCGATGACATGATACCTTGTAAGCTTTTACAACTAAGGGAACTGAAAATAGCTTAATCATATGTGTCTGTTCTATTCAATATTACCCATTTCGACTTGATCATCCCTTACAAGATGGATACGCTACTAAACCATATCATTCAATATATTTATGTAATAGAGTACACATATACCACAATGACGTTACAGCGAAGGCCTTGGATCGTCATAAAAATACTAAGATTACACACACACTCATCCATTAGATAGTATTGTGTTGTGCTTCTGTCCGCGGTCCGCGCCCGCCCGCAGACGAGCGCCACACTTCTCGTGAACCAAATCGGCCACGATTAGGGGCAATAGTGATTGAAAAGGGTAAAGAAACCGACCTGTATTAATGTCCGGCTCGCATTTGTTGTTTTACGTCCGAATAATGCCGGCCAAACGTTTCATTTTAGATTATACACAATAATAAATCGTGTGCACTACTTATTACGAATTAAATTTAGTCGGATTTATTTCTTTTTATGGCGGAGCGATATCTTGGGCACAATATAGTGGTAATTTAAATACCGCCTCGAGGGTTATGAAAACAGTCCGTTCTCATACCCTTTTTAAGGAGTAGACGCAGACGGCAGTTGTATTTAGCACATTCTTAAGAACATACATGTAGCGAGTTAGTCAGTCGTATTATTTAGGTACTACCAACATATACCACTCAATACTTGTTACTTACACCTGTATAGGTACACTTAGGGCTGCTCTTGAAATTCAGTACGAGTAGCAGAGTTCCGGCCTAAACAAATGTAAATCTGCCATCGACACGATAGAACACAACATGAAATCTGTTTCTGGCAATTAGACTTTTTTCATTAACCTGCTTTGGATGCTTTTAAATAGTTTATGAATCCAACCAAACTTGAAGTTCAACAAATCACACTAATATTATAAATGTCAAAGGTTGGACGGATGGATGTTTGTTACTCAATCACGGCTGAACGGATCTGGATGAAATTTGGCACAGAGATAGATTATAGTCTGGAATAGCACATAGGCTACTTTTTATCCCGGTAAATATGACATACTTTTTAATCGCGGGTAACACCGCGGGGCGCAGCTAGTATTTCTATAAATTACGGTTTATGTACCAATATTCTTGTTCTAATTGAATTTATTCGACATCGCATCGTCTCTTCTAGACTCCTGAATCACACTGAAACTAGCCGTGGCATTTGATTTGCATATTATCGTTTTATTTTTAATCGATTGTCGCTATTACATCTCGAACTTAATGTGTATTGGCTCCATTATGATTGTATATATAAATCACTATATTTTAAAAGGGTTCAGCTGATTCGCCTTGTTTTGCAACGTCGTAATCTAAAATTTGATTATATTATTCATAAAATAGTCGTAAAACATATTTACAAATAATGTTGTAAATTCGATTAACGATCGCGAATCAAGTTAGTTATAAGTTACGTTAGATAACAAACGGATTTCTATGATCCGTTCCCATCCAGCCATTCCGTGTATAATATGACCGTACTATTTACATTAACGACATAACAAAACATGTGGGTACTTTATTTCTACCAGTTTTCAGCAGATGGTGTAGTTAAACTAAGTGGTCCCTTTCCCCCCATTTGTTAACAGACTTCAAAAAGAAGGAGGTTCTCAATTTAGTTGTATTTTTTAACGGTAGATTTTCGCCAAGTATCGCCTAGTTCTATCAATTACTCACACTTCCATGAAATAGTGGATAATCTAATGACATCATACGCACTAAACCCTCAATACTTAGGACTTGGACTTTTGTAGCTCTCTTTTTGATGGTTGTGATTGACGATGCTATTAATTACATCTATTCATCACATCTACATTATTACAAAGGCTTAATATTCAGATCAATAGCCATAGACAGTATTACAGCATCAAGTGTCCACGATCATTTCTTTACCGACCTTCTAAAACTACTACGCTACGCTACGGAACGCTTTTGTCCACTTAATTTCTTTACAGACCTTCTAATACTACATGGAACGCTTTTGCAAGATTCAGACTTGATCGATACATATCTTAAAGCCTGCTTTTCACACTCTACATTAGCATGATTCATTCGGCCACTGGGTCGACTGCTACTGCATTCTTACAACCAGTGTGCAGACCAGAACTGGTTGCAGCGTAGCGTCCATTCATCGCTTCAGACGCTTGGATTTTCCTCATTCGACCTTTTACTGTTACTAAATATCATAACTAAAAATTATTCTAATTCAATTTAAGCTTTCTGATTAAGACTTGAAGTTCAAATTTCAATGAAATTTATTTGTCGGTTAGGTTGAATTGGTCTTAATAACAAGTTGTAAAGTTCCGAGTAAAATAAGCACGTTTTGGACTGTATTTTTGCTCCAATTATCGTACTGTGAGAAAGTGAGCCCTTGTGACTCAGTGATATCAAAGATCTCTCGATAAAATGGAAATAAAACGACATGCGCGTGCGCTCTTGCAGGCATTCAATGTTCATGCAGGAATTTCCGGAAGGACTCTTATTTGTTGATTTTGAAAACTATAGTAATTGATGAAGGTAATGACTAAGTATACCTACTTCGGATTTTTTAGTAAAAAGAACATACATCAAAGGAATCTAATAGGTCTGTAAGAAGCTGAAAATATTCCACAACATAATCAAAGTACCTTTTTTTTTTTTTTTTTTTTGTTGACGGGGGGGAAATCTTCGATACATACCCGGCCTCTGTGTGGGAGAGAGCCGGGTTATGTGGGATTCTTACCCACTAAAACCCCCCCGGTGGCTGCCTTCGACACATGTTGGAGGGGCTCCGGGATCTCCAAACGGAACGCACCAGTGCCCCTCTTGTGCCTCGCCCCCTTATGGGGGCCCGTCTCGTGGGAGCAGATGTTTGCTCCCCCTGCGCCCTCGCTGCGCACGGCGGCGGGGAGCCACGCCCGCCGCCGTCCTCCTCGGGAGTCGTCATCGTCACCGGACGTCCGGGGCCCACACCCCAGTCGTCCTCGACCCCGAGGGTAGCCCGTTATTTAAGGCCCTGGGCATCAGGGCCGAATCAAAGTACCTTGTACTGTCTGCAGTTGTATTTTTACGTATAACATGCAAAAAGCTTGTGCAATACGAGAGCAGAAACATATTTTCGAGTGGATTTAAACGTATACAAAAAATTAACATAAACGTTCATTATTCTCAAATAACATACAATACAATACACATACACTTATGTTTTGTAATTCCATTCAAGTGTTCCTGTCTGGGCTGCGTTTACGTTACTCACCCATCATACAATTTACACTGGGTAAACGCAAAAGGTAATTTTTCCCCAGACAAAAATTACTGTAACGACAGTCGCTGAACGGTGTCATAGCTTTACATCAATACTAGCTATACAATTATATTGTTATCTTATAAAATAGTAAGCTTTAGTTGCGATTTGATCTAATCTGGCAGCAGAGTAAAATGTTTGTCGTATCAAAAGGTCGCTAATATTTACACTTGTCACGGGAACACTTACACCAGCGGACGTGCGTAAACGGGGCAGTGCAAATTTTACGCGGTGTAATTTTTCCCCTCGCAGAGTCTCTGAACAGGGTGTAGGCAACATATAAGATACACAGCTACATAGTATTGCGCACATAACGCATTAGTAACAATATAATAAAGCAATCCACTGCATCGCGATCAAAGCTCCAGAATCCATTGGATTGAGAGGCAAATTGCTTCGGGTGGATAAAAGGAATGCATCTGTGCGAGGCGGCTTTGATCTGCCGGCTAGACGCTAGACCGGGTGTGGGGATGTGGAAAACGTGTTAACTTGCATTCGCTATGAGGCGCATGTCTAATATATGAAGACATTTTCAATTTCAGTAGTTCGGCTGTGACTGGGGGGAATTGTTCCGTCTTATCTTCAAAGGTAATTTGTAAATATGATAACCATGGAACCGTTTACTTGTAATTATATAATTGGATTTAGTATTTTTAACCAGCTGCTCAAGCTTGCCTAGCCGTTCCTACATTGTTCTCCCATACCTATAATAAGGTACTCCTCAAAAATGTAGAATTTATTTCAAAATAGAGCAACCATGGAGTTTCTTGCCTGTTCTTCATCATAGTTACGGCATTCCGAACAGGTTGCTAAGTTGTAGCTGAGTATTTTGTAACAATTTTGACAATTCATAAGTACTGTACTTATGGGTTTAAATGAAAAAAAAAAGATTCTGATTCTAATATCACATTAGTCACATACACGCGTTATTTGTGTGGGACCGTCTAGTTGGTGTCTTCGTCTGGCGATATTCTTGTTTTTATTCGAATATTGCTTTTCAGTGACGGGATCATACGGTAGAGTAATTTTACTTAACTCATTACATCTACAACAGTAAATACGGAAGAAATCTTTCAAAAAATTACAACCCAAGACAACAATGGTAGCAAAGCGTAATCTGTGCAAAAAGCTACAACAATAGCAGCAGCGGTTACTACTTAGTACGCAATACATTGCACAATCAATCTTAATCCGATCATAATACTATTGTAAATGCATTGCAAAAGGGATTACTTATTCTTTGATCCTTGGTGGTTCATTGCGCAGAATTCGTGGCACGAACATTGAGAAGTTTGTGCAAGTAAATCGCATTCAGACCACGATAAATAAACGTCATGTCACAAATTGATTTCCTATATTTAGGCAAATACTACACGTATCGCTTTTACATTACAAGCATCCAATTTCAATAGGGAAGGTGGCTAGGTGCTACCAACACTTGGGAAATAATTAAATCCAAAACCAAGGGTATATGAGGCATATGAGTAGTTCAAACTATGACGCTAGGACGTCAAACAACTCAGTCCTTCCGTGACCATGGTTGCTATGAGGCAGCCAAAATGTTGGGAACGTAAAAAAACATAAAATAAACGCGATAAAATCCGCACAATGAGTTTTATTACAATGTCACGTCACGTAGCACGGCCTGGGTGAGGCCTATGCCCAGCAGTGGGTGTCTTGGGGCTGGTGGCGATGACGATAAAGACGCATTTCTGTGTGCGTACAAAATCATAGAAGAAGATCGTTAAAGCCATCTGTGCGAATATGGAGTTTCATGGAGATATCACAACTTGTAGCAACTTCTGTAAACATGAAAAGGCACATACATATGTTATTGGCCTTTGAAAACTTAAAACGCAATTGAAATTCAGAATACTCCCCGGATACGAGTCGGTACTATTTGGTATTCATTGATTCACCACAATCAGCTGTCTCCGTCGCCAAATGCCGTATATTTGGAAAGGCAAAAAGGTCGGCGTGCGTTCATGGCTAATTTCTTATTTCAGACTTAAAGAATAATGCTCATACGAAAGAGTTTACCATTGTTGATATAGTTAAGTGTATAGTAAATATGTGCATACTAATTGTTTAGTAAGGATCCAATAATCTTGACGTCCTTATTCAAGTTACGGGTTGGCACATTACGGTATATTATTTGAACCATACATTTTTTATCTACATCGATGTCAAAGTACTACCACTACTTTAAGCAGAACTATTGACCTGGGTAATGGAGAGGTAACCGTACATGCGACCATTTGTGCCTACTGGAGGTGCCGAACTTAGCTAATACATTATGATAAATTATACCTTATGTTATTGTATTAGTAGGCTGGAATAACAAGTAAACATTGTGATGTTTTATGCATAGCTGGAGAAAATTTGAAGTGTTTGTGAAGGGGTTAGCTCTTACCTAATCCATCTTTCAGAATTGATACTGTGAAAACCATAGTAGGATACCTAGGTTGTTGTCGACGTGTTTCAAGCTTCTGAATGCCCACATATTGTAGAATCAAATCTTCTAATTACTGTTGGTGTAGAATATCTGCACAAATTTACGGACGCCACATTTAAAACCCATCTAAATCCGAGTTAACACACACCACCAAACTCGACCAAGAAATACTTTGTTCACCTTGACTGAATATCATTCGCATATCATCATAAATAGATGATGTGATGAAAAGTCGATTTTCGTCATGTGATTTTTTCTATTATTTACAACTTATGACAACCTGATTAGCGCAGTTGGTAGTGACCCTGCTTTCAACGCACGAAGGTCCTGGGTTCGAATTCTGGCAGGGTCAATGTTTGTGTGATCAGCACGAATATTTGTACCCGATTCATGGATGTTTAGTATCTATATAAGTTATGTATTCTGAGTTCACCCTCAGTCCATTGTACGGTACCGATAATACAAGCGTTGCTTAGTATGGGACTGTATAGTTGGTGTGCTCGTCTGGCGATATATATGTTATCAAAACTGATAAATAACCTTCTTGGCGGACTTTACCTAACCTCATGAAGACTTAAACCTCGTACATCGACTAGTGCATAGCTACGTACCATGCAGCGTAGTACCGCTGCCGCGCAGTGGACCGCTTTTGTGTCAATCTGGGTCGCTGCACAGTGCCACACTTCAGCGCGGCTAGTGCCTACGTCATACTGCACATAGGCTATAGGGTTGCCACTGAAGTGAACATGAGCAAATTTCTAGTCTGACTTTTTTATAATATCCAAATATATTATCTTAATTAGAGTTACATACTCTGTGAATTTCCAGAAGACGCTGGTAAATACTTAAGCTGCGATGACAGCTACAAGAGATATGGGTAAACATACTGATTCTGTGTTCGCACGTAACATGGCAAACAAAGGAGTACAGAGTGTCCGTGGCTTGAAACTGTCTACAACGGAATTTCCGTGAAGAAAGGGGCAGCCCTAGATGTGGGTGCATGTTGAGAAATATGGCATCTGTTTCAAGTGCAATGCGCTTACGTCATAAGCTGAAGACTTCATGAAAAAGCAAAACGCTGCATCATATAACCATACTCTATAATTTAAATACATAACATAATCTGTCATCACAAAATATTATGATTTTCGCCAAGTAATAAAACTCTTAGCGTCACTGAATAGCCATCCAAATCAGAACATCCATAAGATAAGAAGACTTTTTCTTTTTTGGGTAAAAAAAGGGTTGGTATTAAAGGTAGTTTGGATGGATGGATGGATGGATGGATGTTACTCAATCACGCCAGAACGCCAGAACGGATCTCGATGAAATTTGGCACAGAGATATATTATAGTCTGTAATAGCACATACTACATTTTATCCCGGTAAAATGTATATGTGCTTCCCGTGCGGGTAACACCACGGGGCGCAGCTAGTGTATTATTAATACAACTGTTCGCTTTAAAAGCTCCACCTGAATCGTCATGCAGCTAACAAATGTAGCACTCACCCTCTACTTCTCCACAAAAAAATATTAGTTTTCCATACATTATCGCGAGCAGTGCGACTGCGAGGGTTATAATTGGGGTACATGCGTCATATATCGGCAGTGACGCGTCCTAAGCAAACATTCCCCTTATCTACTCGAATTTCGATAGTTTTATTTCTACGAATTGGATGCAAATTATTGCGACTCATACACAAGGCTAGTTTGATTTTAATTCCCATGGTGTTGACGGAAAGTTTATGTCTCGCAGTGAGAAATTGGACAAGATAAGTTCGACCATTCTTAGGGTCTAGGATTTACCTGATAATCACAGCATAATTATGCCGAACATACCATGGTGCTATGCCATGGAGAAAAGCAGCTAAAAGCGAGATATGGCCTCACTTTGGGGTCGAGTCACCTTCGTCCGTAGGAGAATTAAATGCCCTCGAGATACCCTACACGTGACATTGGGTGGTGCCAACTAGGTGACAACTCTACTGGTGGTAGGATTCGGCCGTGGTTAGTCACCACCCACTGAACAAAGCCATGTCGCCAAGCGGCCTAGCCGTGTTCCGGCATGATGTTCGTTGTTGCCATTCATGGGTGGCGGGTCAGATCAGCTGCGGTGCATGTGCCTAGTGAATGTAGCGCCTCGATCTACTGCCGCCTTCCTACCTAGGCAAGTATGCTCCATCGTAGATCTCATCATCACTTACCATCAGGTGAGATCGAGATCAAATACTTGCCTATAATGTAATAAAGAATAAAAAAACATACACTTGTCACATATTTGTAAAACAGGCATGGTTACAGTTTTAGCTGAAATATATTCAATACACAGCAGGAACACTACACGCGAAAAGATGAGACAGTGCAACAACTACAAAAAAAAATATTTGTCGCCCGGACTTCCTTAATTAATATCAATGCTAACCTTTCCCCCACAAAGGCTGACTTCTAACCCCAAAAAAGCTGCAATGTCCGTGCACACGTGCAGCATGCGATCGCCAAGTGCGACCGCTTCTCACGTCTGCCGCGGAGCGGACAAAAAGCGGGCAAAACGTGATTTATCGCCGCGGCCGGAGCGAATCGACACCCCCGCACTGCGCTACCCTCGGTGTGTACTGGTTTATGACTACGCGTTAGATGCAACGGTTGTACAAAATATTTCAGGAACAGTGTTCTTAACTGTTCCTAGTGTAATCATAAAAAACCATTATGTCACTGTCGTAATTATGCTACGTAAATAGGTGCGTAGCCGAATGTTCTTTACAGGTATCTACATAAATCTTGTAGTATTGTTGCAAATATATACTGATAAATAAGGATATCCTATTACATGATATATTTGTGCAATTTGAATTTACCGTGTTTAAAAAGATTTACTTGTACTTGACTCTTGGTGAGGAAATAGTACCTAGCTACCTAGGTAGCAACTGAGAAAATACATGAAAATTAATACTTAGTAATCCCGCGTGAAGCAACTGGATACATACATTTCAATGAATATCAGATAAATGTATTTATTCTGTCGTACCTAATGCATAAATTTAAATAAAGCACGAATTTATTAACTAGTAAATGTGCTTATAATTCTAAAAACGCTGATAATTATTATGAAGTCTATAAATTATGCCTACGCATGTTTACGACATAAAATTATAGAAGTTACGCAATTCCCACATTCACTCGTCTCCGAATAAATCATTGACGCATCGAATGCGACAACAGTAACGTAACTGCGACACCCACCCTATCGCTGTGTCGCGAAAAAAACGCGACATAATCGTAATCGCTCCATTGACGCGACTGACTTCGCAGGTCATCTTCCTTGTTATAATAAAGCGAGAACAACTTTCAACCTTATTCAATCGCGTTAAGTATCAATTCTATTAATACGAAGATGTTGTTTTTCAAAAAGCGAGTAAAAATGATGTAGCGTAAGAATCGCTCGTGTTTAGGATAAAAATAATATATTATTTGTAATAAATTTTGCTTTTTCATGAGATAAATTTGTTTTGTGTACGATATTTTTTCTATGCTATTGTAATTGGTATTCACGATCAGTTACATGAGATAATGCCTATATCGTGCATACAAAATTGCTAGATGGGTACCCGATTTAAACTCACTCAGGGGCTTGCACGGACGGACGAAACACTACCACCACAAGTAGAGAGGCAACTTAGAACATAAAGTGCTAATGAATCTACTGCGACAAGATGCTGCCCTCTGTCAAATAGTGTACAAAGCATACGAGGCCGTTCATGTTGACAAGTAGGAAAATTATCAACATGAACAGTATGATCCGAGCGTAGAAGTTTATACGATTTATTCCAGTCGATACATCGATACCACCTATATACAGCTGTATCCGTGGATAGATTATAATATGAATTTTAAAACAACAATTTCCTCGCAGAACGTTGCAATTCAAAAACAAATGCCCGTGTCTAGTTTTAAAATATAAATAGTATATTGAACTTTGAACCGTATAAATCCAACTACATAAAGAGACCAATGAACCTCCACTTGAATTATTTACCACATACCTATGGCAGATGTTGTTACGCAAACATAGAAAGCTGTGCTAATGTGGAACCTAGATCGTTTAATATATAGTCGTTATATGTTAAGATGATCTATCGTCTACGTTTACTATATTTATTTTAAAAGTAGGTAAGCATTAATTTTAAGGGTCGTATATTTACAGAAATCGAAACAATATTGGCCCCCAAAAAAAACTTGGCAAATTGTTGAAGAACCGTATGGTTGGTGATACCATAATGTCAATAATATAAAACTAAAATCATTTCCTCATGTAAATAACTCTTCGGGACTTGGGAAACCTACTCTAGAACTTATCAGCAAGAGTAGCTTTGCGACGAAATTAGCTTTGCGACTCTTACATTTTTTTTTAATAATGAACCTGTTTGGGCTCGGCCTTTCATTTCTACGATATTTTTAGTAGGATAACGTATCACGTCGAGGAAGGATTGCCAAAAAAAGCTATAATATCTACCTGCATTGTTCAAACAGTGTTATGAATTTGAAATAATAGCGGCCATGTCGCAACGACCCGTGCTACATCCTTAAATTAAAAAAAACTTTACCTGTGCTTAGATCTAACTTACCAAGCTTACTGCCGTTGCGAAAACATATTGGTTCGAGTTTGAATCGTATAGAGACAAATTACGAACGTGTTTTCAATGTTTATGTATTCTGAGCCGCATTGTGATGTTGTTTTTATAAGCATATACGTCAAATGCAATTGTGATTCTTCTTAAACAATTCATGACGCGTTAGTGGTCTTTATAACATGGAAATAAAGTTCTTTATTGTCTGGCAATATATCCTAGACTAGTTCTAAGATAAACCATCCGAGCTCAAGATTGTAACCCAATATTGTGCACACGACTCGTTTAAGAGAACAGACAAAAACTATAAAATATAGTATTACGATCGTGTAACCGTTTTGAGTTTTATAAAAAAAAATCTAATAATTTTAGAGGTATTTCTTAAAGTTCAATTTTTTATGACGAAAATAAAAGTCAGCGCGTTATTTTGATTCTAGGTAACATGTTTAATTGAAACGCCGATCACTAATCGTTTTGAGTTCGCCTGCCAATGGCTACCACGCTAGACTTCTGAGTGGTGGAATGTCGCCTTAATCCCCTTGTAGTTACGAGCGACGCGTATCCAGCACTGGTGCATTAATAGTAGCTAATCCATGCGTCAGCTGAACTGCTGGCAGTAGACCTACTTCACTGCCACATCATCTTTGAAACTCTTAGAGCTTTGTCGAATCTTCTAGTTTGTCTACGGATTGCGTCATTTCTGATCATTCGCTCAGCGATACCGCGAGAATAGCTCTTTTCATTGCGCGGTGAGCGAACTTGCGCTTTCTTATGAAGATCACATTGAAAAACAACGTCTCAGTGTTGTATGTAATTAATAACATCATCGAAAATGACTGCCTCGTGTTTTTTACTCAGTTCGCATTAAAGGACATTCAAAATAACTCTCTATATTGCGTTAGTCACGTCTCGCAATCCCAGAAATGCATTAGTAGCTACCATGTCACGGGACAGAGGAAAAAATGCTAAAAGCATTGCTCACAATCGTCCCTCGGTACCCGACGCAAAAAATATGATAAATGATGCTCAAAATTAAATTATTTGAGCGCAGGTACGGGACAGGCAGGGTGGTGGCCATGTTTAGCTGGCCACCCCGCAGTAGAGTCCGACATTGATCTAAAAACTAGTCTTAAGATACTAATGGTTTCCCTAGTTTGGTGTCTGAGGGGAGACGACACACGCCCTTCAAGAAAATATTGGTAAAAAAAGCTAAATCAAGGTACCTACGATGAAAAGACCAAAATAAATTGTGAGGGTGATACTTTTTTTATACGTATCGTACTTATCTACATTCCAGATACGGAACACCATATAATAATTTTGTAGAAAACACAACTAGATATACCGTAAATTGAAAGGATCGCACATCACGAAACGTTAAATTTTGCAATCAAAATCTATGAATTTATCCAAAAAAACCGGGTTGCAATAAGTGTTGATGGTCGCCAATCAAGTTTAATTATAATAATTGACTATTGAAAACAGCATTGCGGTATTGCGAACAACTACGGTGGAAAAAAAAAACTAGTATTAACATCCAAATCACACGACAATAAAGAAAAAAAGTAGTGTAGTGCGCGCCGATGTCAATCATCTATTGTGGTTCCGTATTATTTAAACCTATTATTTCATTTGTTTTACATAATACTATAAAGTTCCTTCTCCACCATTTATTATGCTCATGTCAAGAAGACAAAAGTCTAATCCAATGCTTTTTATCATCCGAGTTCAGCATTGTTTGTTTATTTACAAATTTCCGTGAAATGTTATATATATATATAACTGAATAAATCTTATTAAAGCCTATTGCAAATTGCTTAAAAATAATCCCACTAATGCCAAGAGTATCTGCTGCTATCATATCTCCTGTCTAAGGGGTTTTGTCTCCATCGCACTGTCCCCCAAAAGGCAATAAAACACCAAGTACGTATATATCGAATACATGTGAATAACAAGTTGTGCCAATAAGCTGTGGGCATAAAACGAACAATTACCGCCGTTGCCCAGACGTGGGCAGTAAAATTTTACAATCAGCGCGGACGGGGCCAATGTGTTTTGTTATTTTGCCGAATACTAATGGGATGAATAGAATATGATGCGCGGGGATTGTTTTTGAAGTGTTTTTGTACAATATTTTAGTGCTTAAATGTTCTAAGCTTTGTGAAAATTTGTGGATGATGATGGCTTATTTTTTTTTATTCTCCTATCGTCTCGATGTTAGGCTTAAATCTAACTAAATCTAAAACTCTGCTATTGTACTGCATTTTCAGTAGCAACCACAAGTCCATCACAACAACAAGGAGTGGATTGGTGAGGGACAAGGTATCAATAAATGAAAAGACATTAGTTTTTTTTTAATACGTACCTACTAGTAGTACCGTTAGCCCACTCTTATCACTAGCATTCAAATGGAGGGACCGTCTGAATGCTAAATGCTAGGAGTAGGAGGGCTATCAACAATAGTTGATGGTCAGTGGTAGGGAATGAAGCCCTGAAAATTACGGCAACCCTTTTGCTTATTAAGTAATTTTCACGCGTTTTCTTGCAACTCAAAAGTTGGTCTGACGCAAGGTAGAGTACAAATGTTGTACGAGCTCTCTCTTTTGAATAGTGTTCAAGACTGAGGATGCAAGCTTCGATTCTCGGACGGAAATTTAAAAACCTTTTTTAATGTTCTCAGTATGGGTGGTCTGGATTCACGTGCAATATATCTCAAGGTTGGTACCTACTCATAGCACAGAAAGTGAAATATGCCCATAGTTTATGTTATTGTCGATCGGTCTGAGACTTATAATAATCCTATAGATATTTAGAACTCCTCAATTTAATCAAAACATTGATTGCAGCATCACAAAAAGTATATTTATGACATACACAAGTGGATCCTAAAGTTCAAGATTGTTCTATCCGGGGCCAATATCATGTAGATTTTTTGCAACAATTATCGCGTATGATTACATGCAAAGGTTACCACAATTATTTTAGCAGCCGGCAATACGGCGTCATGAGGAATTGTTTTGATCGCTTGTAAGATCTACAAATAGATAACTAGGTACCTATTAACATCTGACATAAAGGCGCTGTCCGTTTGCTGCGCAGGAGCACGCTACTCACGGTGCTTTTGTTTCGCCTTGTATGAAAATGTATAAGTGACGTCATTGAAACAAGCGTGGCCTGTTCAGCGTTATATCGCTCACGGCACACCGAAGTGTAGCTTCATGGCGTAAGCGGGAGGGGGGCGGGAGCGGGAGTAGACTGCAGTGGAAACCTAGAATAGTGGGCATCTGACAAACGGATCCACGCAGCTAATGTAATTGTTTGAAGGATTAGTACGCTGCTGGCCGATGCAGCCTTTGCAGCTTCACCGGGTTTTTTGGGCGAGCGCAGAGTGCGCTCTAGCCGGAGGGGCATGCAACTAGCTCAAGGGCGCCACATGGGGCACGACCTCGGCTTGGGCTGTTGCTTGGGGGGAAATTGTCGGATTACGCGTAGGTGCGAAGGCGCACCTGTTGGTGGCGGCGGACGAGAGGACTCTTCGACCTCGCCGGCGAGGTCGGTGTCTGTTCGGTTGTGTACGAGTGTCCGACTCTTCGATTTCCGCATCGAGGAGAACGGTGAGTGGGTCGGGGGGATCTAAGAGTACGTGTCGCGGGCGACGACGTCTCGGCCTAGTTAGGTCGGAGGGACACGGCACATAATCGGCGGCGG
The DNA here is from genome assembly GCA_905333125.1 of Pheosia tremula. Classification (NCBI taxonomy): domain Eukaryota; kingdom Metazoa; phylum Arthropoda; class Insecta; order Lepidoptera; family Notodontidae; genus Pheosia; species Pheosia tremula. The sequence continues at coordinate 787,935 of HG995397.1, forward strand.
CGGCGATTAGAGCGTTACGCAGCTAAAGTTCGGCGCGTGCCTATGCGCAGCAATGAGACAACGACAACGCCTTTAGTTGTGAATTAAATGAAAACCGTTCTTATGGTTCTTGTTATAATTTATTTTATTATATTTTCAAGTAACTATTGTTTATATTGTTTTATCTAAAACCCCTTATATTGTAAAAAAATGTTCCGAGTTTTCTCTTGTCAGACGTATTATAACGCTTATTAGCTGTATGCAGTGGAAACCTAGACAAGCTAATAGTAATATACAAGCTACAGCCTCGTGGCAGACAGGGCACTCAAGATATAATATAATATCGCCAGATGAACCCATCAACTATACGACCCCACACTAAGTAACGCTTGTACAATGGACTGAGGGCGAACTCAGTATCTAATAGTTATATAGATATTCAACATCCACGACTCGGATACAAACATTCGTGCTCATCACACAAAGCTTCTCCCTACCAGGATTCCAATCCGGGACCTGCATAGAAAGTGGGGTCACTACCAACTGCGCTAATCAGGTCGTCAAAAGATAGTCTGCACCATAAAACTGTTAGACAATTTCTTGTATAACATCGGGCGCCGTATGGTGGAGTGGTGAATTTCGGGACAGAATAAGATATAAGGTTAGGTACAAACTACTACGTAAGGTTTTAGAATTCGAAGTATTGGGCCCCTGCTCTATGGCCCGTATCGCACCCCGTCGGGTCACAGCGAGCCCTGTAATACGAACCACCACATGGCACGCTTCGCGCACTTCCGAAAATTATAAGAAAAAACACGCTTAAGACTGTTGAGCAAAAAACTCGACGAATGGGTATGCCACGCTCTGGAATATTGGGGATTCCGCATATCGAATAACATTAAAAATATTACCCTTATGGTTGATAGCGTCGATGGAATTACCAATTCGTGGCTTGGTGGCCACTTCCGTGGCGGAGATCTTTGATAGGTTTTGCGACAGGATCCGAGGCGGCGGCGCAGTTCGATAGGTAGAGTGCGCGCGACTGAGGGTCTGTTTTCACTATACACTGCAATATGGCACTTACAGCCTACCATAAAATAAGTTCCATTTTTCGTCGCGCGCCAACTTAGTTGGCACGTACTTTACAAAATAGTTTTATATTATATTGAGAGGTTGTTACTCTACGCCATGATGAAGAAAGGGCTCAAATAGAGACATGGATATTTGACCCTCAGCTGTCCCGGTGGATAAGTTAAATTACCGTGGAACTCATAACGACTGGAAACATACGAAAATAAGAAGAAATTAAAAGCATTATAACCAAAAAGCATTATGGATTCTTGATCGTCGATAGTTCAAAAACTCTACTCGACTACTTTCGTTTGGTTTATATTATGTTTTAAATTTATTTTAGAGGCAATTAGCAAATCTAAAAATGTCTAAATACGCAGCCAGTTAATTATAACCATTACTAGATACCTAATTAGTAAGATAGTGGCAAAAATATTGTAATGGTGTCAATTACCTACGGCATAAAATCTGAAACATTACATAGTACTTAAATGTATCTATGAAATTATATAACCATGTACTGAGCGAGGCTGCCTCGATTATGCCTTGAACAATTAGTTCACGATACGTTAACATAGAGTTAATAGTTAATAGATCACAAACATTCGGGCAGATAGCGAGGCCAATTAGCAATTAACGGCGTCAGTGAATTGCCTTGGGACACGTACTGACTGAGCGAGCAGAGGAGACTCGTAAGGCTGCTCAGTTAGTTAGTGCAACGCTATAGAAGTTTACGCCATGCAGACATAAAAGCATTATGGAAAGTTATAGAAAGTCTAGTGGGAACTCTTGGCTGGTTCAATAATCCTACAGAACCCTAAAACAAGTAAGACCGTACTGGGTGCATGTGCGGAACATTTGTGCGCAAGAGCGCCGTCCATCTGTCTCTCACAAAAAAATATTCGCTACCTACTTAACTAAACATTGTAAGGGACGTGACAGTAATTATTTTTGAGACTACACTTCCTTGATTTAATGATTGAGTGACCAATTGTTACGGTAATAGGTAAATAAATCAGCCTACACACTTGTTTCATCTATACTAATATTATAAATGTGAAAGTTTGGATGGATGGATGGATGTTTGTTACTCTTTCACGCCAGAACGGCTGAACGGATCTGGATTAAATTTGGCACAGAGATAGATTATAGTCTGGAATAGCACATAGGCTACTTTTTATCCCGGTAAAATGTATGGTTCCTGTGGGATAGATTTGTTTAAATTTTTCATAAAATACCAATAAATTCATATTCTCATACATTTCGTAATGAGGCGGTACGAAGTTCGCCAGGACAGCTAGTATCATTTAAATTACACACACAGCCAACAACAATTAATAATTACCCCAGTTATTAACAGACTTCAAAAAGGAAGAGGTTCTCAATTCAGTTGTATTTTTTTTTTGTAAACTAAACTTTCAATCGGTAGTCACAAAATCAATAATTACAACTAAATAAGCGGTGGAGTACATCTTTAAAATCAGAAATAAATAGCACATTCCGCCATTGCGACAATCTCAGTGAACGAATATAAGTAACAGACATGTTATATACATAATTATATATACCTAAGTTAATATAAAAACACATTCAAGATGTTATGTGTGTATACAATCTATTTTGGCGGACGAAATCTAGATCGATATCCATATTCATAAAACTCATTCAGTCGACGTCTCGTCGTCTGGGAAAAAAAGTCGACAACTGCTAAACAGATAATAAATTAGTGATACATTTTATATCAACAATAAATCAAAGTTTGTTGCCTTTTTCATCTCGTAACTGTTAAATGTTGATGTACCGAATGTAAACCGCAATAATTAGTGATTTCTTAATAGGTGTGAACAAAATGCAATAAACAGTGATAGCCAAGTAAGTAGAATGCTTGCCTCGGTAACGAGGATCACAGGTTCAAACCCTCCGGCTAGCACTTCTGGGATTTCTGGATTTCATGTGCGATTCTCATTTTCAACCACGATTATCACTTGCTAAACGGTGAAGGAAAACATCGTGAGGAAACCTGCATATCTGAGAGAACCCCTCGAAAGATCTGTGACGTCCGCCAACCCGCAATGGGCCAGCGGCGTGGTGGACTATGGAATAATCCCCCTCGAATTGAGAAGAGGCCCGTGCCCAGCAGTGGGGCATTAAAAAGGGCTGGTATTATTATATACAGACAAAACGCAGATAAACAAAGGCTCAAATGCTTTGCCTGACAGGACCTAACTAATCAAAGAGTCGACGCCAGCAAAACCGAGTGAAAAATATTTAAATACATCCACATACGTTATTTAATCTCGGCCATCGTCGAGCCTAACACCACTAAATTACAATGAAAAATTGGCAAATATATTATCGCGACGAGAGTACGACCCCGTGACCCAACGGTGACTAAATTATAGGGAAAAATCACTGTTAGAAAGTGTCTTACAAGAATAAATGGAAGCGAATAAATGATATAAATCTATCTGTGTTACTTAATTAAAAACATTTAATCGGAATACATTATGCCAAGACGTGGCCAATAAAGCACGCTGATGTGCGAAAACATACGGTGTTGTTTTGCGCTCGAGAACGCTTTCGGGTCCGTTCATCACATCACTCACAATAATAATGCTTTGGCAGAATCGCGTTGAATCAGACTCAATGGAAAGATTTTGAATTCATAGAGATAAATTCATTAAATCAATCTACCTACTTTTAGTACATGCCAATAACGTTTAAGATTTTGTGGCCTACAGAGTCACTTAGAAATTATCAGTTAACTTATAAACATTAGCAAAACAGTTTTTTTGGGATAATAAATGTAATAAGTTTTGTAAACAGATTGGGGTCGAGTCACCTTCGTCCGTAGGAGAATTAAGTACCCTCGAGATACCCTACACGTGACCCTGGGTGGTGCCAACCAGGTGACAACTCTACTGGTGGTAGGCTTCGGCCGTGGCTAGTCACCACCCACTGAACAAAGCCATGTCACCAAGCGGCCTAGCCGTGTTTCGGCATGATGTTCGGTGCTGCCATTCATGGATGGCGGGTCAGATCAGTTGCGCTGCATGTGCCTAGTGAATGTAGCGTCTCTATCTACTGCCGCCTTCCTACCTAGGCAAGTATGCTCCATCGTAGATCTCATCGTCACTTACCATCAGGTGAGATCGAGATCAAATACTTGCCTATAATGTAATAAAAAAAAAAACTTCTAAATCAAAATTCATGTTTATGATCTAGGTGCCTACGTAATTTTGTCCTACAGGTAATTAGTATTTTTCAAATTACCCTTTAAATATATGCCATAGTAAACAGCCGGCTTTACAAGGATATAAAAGAGTTACCAGTTCATAGATCGATCAGGATTAGTAAGGAGCTATATCGAATCAGTTTTCAATTTGTCCTTTTAAAGCAAGCTATTTCTAAGTTTGTGGGACAGTTCGTAGCGCCCAAGTCCCATATAGCCTCCCGTATATCCCTAACACACGACACGTTGTCATACCAGCAATGTTGTGGCTGTAATGTCCAACATTTCCGCCACCAGACACGTAGCCATCATCTGCATATAAATGTAACATTCGGCGGCCGACTTGAAATTGGAAAGTACAAGTCGGTATAACCGCCCAACAACGCGTCAACCGTTGAGAATATTTTTTATGCAAATCAAACTGTATTAACTTGAAATTAAAGTTTACATTCAAAATTATCTTTGTCGATCTAAATAACATATTATTTTATAATTAAATGCAAGTATACAACCGGAATCATATACTACCTACTGATTTACGCATTTAGCACGGATTCTTGGTCACTTTTTATTATGTTTTAATGAAGTTGAAGATGTCATTTTGCATATAAATTGTGGGTCGACGTCTGTACATGTGAAGATCGTTCTAGTTGATTCGGCGAAAGGCGATTACGTTAACCCCAAAGTTTATAGAAGCTTTAATCAATTTACTACGGGCTTAGAATGGCATTTGATTAAGAAAAATGCCTTGTAAAGACTGCGTAAATGAATTATAACTTTCTATAAATTTTTCAACGTGCAATTGATACATGTTTTAGCTGTTTATCAAAAGTACAATGTAGGTTGCCCCCTCCGCATAACAAATTAAAAAAGTTTCTACAATGCTTAAGATTAGGTACCTACCTACTTATATTAATAAAGCATATATTTAATTAAATTGTTGACACTACCTGGCCAACGGCCGAAATTTTGCGTAGGAGTTCCTTATATAGGTAACAGAAGTAAGCACTAAGAAAGGATTTTAGGAAATTCGACCCTATTAGGGGGTCAAATGGGGGCTCTAAATTTGTATGAAGAAAATTTAATATTTACGATCAGGCACATGGCTATTTTCATATTATTATAGGCTAGGTAGACGATAGTGTATATTATAGATATACCACCCCTGATTAAATCCCCAAATGATTTTTTTCGATTTTTTACAGCAAAATTTGTAGCCTATTACTTAAACTAATAACTTTATTACGAATTTCTAATAAATGCATATATCAGTCAAAAGATAACTTGTCTCTTACTGTGATATGTTATAAAGCGTTTTGTGGACTAAACGTCTACATTTCCAAATCTAAACTAAAGCTGATGAATATTCACGAACACTCCAACGACAGTTAGGTAATCACAGCTTTAGTGATACAAACTTAGTTTTGCAATTAAGAAATTATTTTTTCAATGGATATCAACCTTAGCAATATAGGAAATGGGAATATTGGTTGACATTTCGGATGCAAATGTAAATATGTATTCATCACAGCTGACTGATCAGTATATGTTGCTACATAAGATCAGTATTCTGAAAAATGCCTCGAAATTGACATCGGCAGCTATTGAAGTGTCAAAAAACAATAAATCACGGACAACCAAGTGATTAATTTATGGAACAACCAGACCGTATAATTCGCCATTAGTATAAGACATATTTCTACGTTTACAAGGTTCAATTTTCAAGAAGACAGAGGTCATATTATGTTAGTTCTGATATTTTACGAGATATTTTATGGGCGTGTTGTAGAGGCCTGTACAAGACGGTAAAATAGGAAAGTTTAGTGAAAGGTCTCGGAGATATATTGTGCCGCCTTTTTATATAGAATTTATTTGTATTTAATCAAGTGAATGTGGGTTTTAGAATGTGTAAATGAATTGCGAAGCACTTATGAAACTCGCTAATGAGACGGCGAACACGGCCACTACTTTCATTAAAACAATTAATAGTTATCTTCCATGATATTTTGCATACTCATAAGTATTCAAAATTCTGACATGTGTCTTACCCTTAGATTGGGTAAATTCACTAGGTATAGTTGCGTCTCAGAGGGTACGGCAATCGCTCCTTGAGCAAATATCACTTATTAACCAAATCAAGCTAGTCTGAAAGCCGACCACAATGCATGAACGGCTAAGTAGAAGTCCTATAAGTTATTACAATTTCTTGTGTAGCTGTTTGATTAAACCAAAGACACTTGTGTTCTTCAGTAATAAAAAAAACATTTTCGAAATGTTCTAAAACATTACCTATAATATATCAACCAGGCGTCCTGACCTAAGAGCCACCTCACTGGTTCAAATTCAAATGCTGCTACCTCTTCACCATCAACAATTCCTTCAGATACCAATGTAATGCCAATAAGCATGGATGTATTCTAACAATAAACTTGTCAGAAGTCCCATGCTTGTAGGTATACACAACGAGTATATAATTAGGACCAGCAAAGGGCGCCGTTATCGGATATCACTCCATCCTAAACCTTTCCTCAGACCGGCACTGTAACTACTCATCTATTATAATTGATAGAAAAATCAACACAATTACAATTGATTGGGCTCAGCAATCGCAGCCCAGCGGTCCTGAGGATGCCTCGTTTAGAGGCGAAACACGTGCCGAATACTATTTTTTTTAGATTCGCTTAGTGTCGCGGAGAATTGCGTTCTATTTGAGGTCCCGTCACTCGTGATAGATATTTTCTCGATTAACATCTTATCGGAGTCGGTGTTGCTGGCTTCTTTTATTATCGATCAAACTTGTTTGGTTTATAATTGAAAAAGTTGACAAGCCGAGGGTGAGTGGTGGGTTCTCTTTTCCCATAGGTTTACTCATCTATTAATATTGCATAAATTAATTTCCCTTGATCCCATCACTGGACAGTTAAATAATGTCCAATAATCACGCTTCATTAAGCTCCTATAAATAAAAGTTAGCCTTAAGCAACTGTAGTGCAATCGTGGACCGTATTAATCGTAATTGTGACCGGTCCGGTCGCGTCCGGAAGGCTATAAATAAAGAAGCGACGATGATACGCAATCGAACTTATGGGACCGTACCGTTACCGTAGAATTACTTGTCCGGGAGGTTATTGAGAGACGAGACTGGAGCTTAAAAACTGACCAGACAACAACTGAAGACGTGTTTCCTTGCAAATATTGGGAATGGATAAAGCACAGTGCTGCAGTGGCAGTGGCAGTGGGTTCGCCACACGCCGGGGTGAGAATAAAAGGCAGGAGGCACGGATACATAAGAAAATTATATTAAAGGAAAAAAATTACGTGCGGACATAAACGTGACAAAATTGACTAGCCGTAAAACAAAAGTTTACAAAAAAATATAAAAGAGCTTCCAAGGAGATCGCGTCGTTAACGGGTACCTTAATTTCAATTTTCATCAACCTTAGTCCTATATGATCCTATAATGAAGAATATCTTCTACAATCAGCTCAAAAACTTTAAAATCTGTGTGCTTGAACAAGATCAGTCCACGTCTACATAGCATCTTAAAATTCCACTGTAGTCTCAAAACAGTGAGAAAATGAATCAGTGACATCAGCTTCAGTAGATTATATGTATTGCGCCACAATTGGAGCGTCTCGATCGTGGGCCGACCGCTCGTCCGAATACTAATCGTGAGTTATTATGTACATTTACCGGATTGTAATATGTTTATTGTCATGTTGACTAGTTATGGAATCACTTAAAGAAACCATATGGACCCTGTTGTGTCATAATATGTTTTAAAATTACATAACACCCATACCTGCTGTGGGATGGTGACATAGAAATTAACACACTATGGGCCATGCAATAGGAATTATGACGTTTGTCACGTATGCGGATCTCCTATGTGAGACTCGGATATTTCAAATCAGAGGTTCAAGTACAACATTTTTAAATATAAAACGGTGAGTTATCTACGACATTGCAGGGGGGGGGAGGGTTTGAACCCCTCAAACCTCCCACCAGCCTACGGCCTTGGTTCTTCCTAGGCACACTGGCAACCTGTATTGAACTTCTCTAATCAACGGTTTAACGGCTCTTTTCGTGATGTTGATGGCGAATAAATTAATTCATCATGTCCGTCTGTCTATATGTCACATCTCATAAACTACTCTCTCAATTTTGAATATATTAAGATGTAGTTTTGGGCGGTTTACGACAATGATGGACATAAAAAAGTATACGAAGCTGTTTCAAATTGTACTGTCCGTTAGATCGTAACGATTGACATCGATAATGACAGCGTTATGTGTGTTCAAGTGGTCCCCTTTGAAGACAAAGTCAATTATTTGAGAAGATACATATTCAGCAGTGCCTCATTGATCTCAAGGTGGGCGTTTGATTTGATCATAAGGTCTCAAATTGAATTCCGAGCGAGGACATATGTTTATTATCTGTTAAGGATTTGAAGTAGCATATGAGTAGATATCCGTCTATAATAGTTTTTGTTTTTTTTATACCCCACCACCCTGACCAAGTGAGGGTGGGCGAGCTACATGAGGTTACCCACGATGTTTGCCTTCACCGTACAGCTAGTGATAATCACTCTTGAAACTGAGATAAAATACCTGCTTGAATTAGTGTTATACAATATTCTCACACATAAATTACGATTAATAGCTCAAAGATTTCAATTTCGCAAGTGAACGCTTGGGAACCCGCCTAGAAAATAATATGCGCTAATCGCGAATGTATTGGTGCACACATATGTAGTCCAATAGATATTGTATGCACATGAGTTTTGACCTACTCTATATGTATACATGACACTTAAGCATAACAATATGTAACTGTAGTTTACCTGCGATAACGACTCTAGAAAAACCACTCGTAAAATTATACTAAGAGTATCAAGACACGAGTGACATACATAAGGATATGCATTGCATTTATGCTTTTAGCTTAATTATTTATGCTTGTTTACATGCCTTGACAGTTTCAGAAACTAAAACAGAATGTACAAAATGTAAAATTCATAACACTCTAGCTTTTAATAACTAGCTTGCTTAATAAATTTCCTTGTATATAAAAGTGATTCCTGGAAATTATATTATGGTTTATAGATATTAGACATAGTCTCAATACGTAGAGATATGTGTACAAAGCTAGAGATACCCCTGACAACTCAAAACTGTGAAAATATCTTTAATCATAATTTCTGTAATACTAGAGTAAAAATGTTCTATTTTCACGTAGAAATAAAGTCATTGAGCTCCCAATACCGTCGACACTATTTTGATGTAGTTTGAATCTATACACGGGCAATTCTACTAGGCTTTTACGATGTAATCTATACTTCTATACTAATATTATAAATGTGAAAGTTTGGATGGATGGATGGATGTTTGTTACTCTTTCACGCCCGAACGGCTGAACGGATCTGGATGAAATTTGGCACAGAGATAGATTAAAGTCTGGAATAGCACATAGGCTTTTTATCCCGGTAAAATGTATGGTTCCCGTGGGATAGATTTTTAAATTTTTCATACTTTTTATGGCGGGTAACACCGCCGGGCGCAACTAGTATTATCCATAATTCATTTGCCGTGAATGCGCAAATGAGTATTCTTCATTCGACACCGCGTTAATTAAAAACGAGCCCAATAAACGTCAGTAAACGATTTTTATCGCCTCCTATAATGGGTTTCACGAATTGCCGACACATTATCAACTAATCATATGTTACAGCTTCTATTGCGTTAAGGAAAACTGACACAGACTTATGGAAAGTAATAAACAGTCCATATTTTGTGGGACGATACGCATAGACTGGGAATATTGTACGAAACACATGCCGCTTAAATTTAAGGGCTTCCTAAGTTTAGTTAAGTTTTAAAAAGCAAAAGTACAAAATAGCGACAATGTCTCAAATAAATAGCGTTAGTTGAGGTGAGTTCTATGTCAAATGACAACGAAATATAGTATTTATTTAATGCCCAATCTTATACCTGTGTATATAGATCTAGGGTCAAATATCACAAACGTTCTAAGTTTGGAGTACCAACGTCAGTCAGACCAAAACGTGTGTTTCACCCAAAATTAGTGTAAAAACACGATGACTTTGATTAGCGATTAGATAATGCACCAAAACTTACTACACAGTGTCATCATCAGAGTTGAGTAACGTCTGCTAATTATGAAATATTACCCATTCGTTTGACTACAAATTACTGGCGCGAAGGTGTGTGAACGGTATGAGCGTGGAGACGCGATGGGTTTCTTATCAATGAGCCACTTCGAGGGATTTTATTGGTTTAATGTTATGCGGTAAATTATTCGTTAATGTCAGTTGCGTTATTTTTATGATACTTATCGAAATTTCTTAAATGTTACGAGTCGATATATTTTGGAGTGGAATAACATATAGCCCCAAGTCTACTCGGGAATCCGCGAGCTGACAGCTGGATGGGTGTATGCTTGGGCCTCGGCAATCTCTGTCGAATTATAAAACTATCAATATTACAACGGAGCGTCTTTAAAAATAACATTCCGAAATAGCAGTACAAACCTCAATTTTTATTTATGCCTTTGTGTCAAGCTAGGTGGTGGTCTTAAGAAAACGCCAGCCACCATGTAAATAATTTAAATTTACATGGTGTTGTAAATATCACGTCATTTGTTTCGTAGAGGCACTTACAAATTGTATTTTTGAAATCTTTTTCTTTTATATTTTCTTACTTATTCAAAGTTAGGTCGTGTTAGTGTTTCTACACGTTCAAGTTTTATTGAAATTCTTAACAAATGGCTTAGTTTAAAATTTTCAAATGATATTGATTTCAGGTACCTATTTCAGATATGAAACTAGTAGGTACCTAGATTAGCTATATTTTATAAATTCGGCATCCCCTCAATGCGAGGGGGGATTAGGTCATAGTCCCGCTGGCCCAGTGCGGATTGGCGGACTTCACACGTCTTTCGAGGGGTTCTCTCAGACATTGCAGGTTTCCTCGCGATGTTTTTCCTTCACCGTTTAGCAAGTGATAATCATGGTTGAAAATGAGATTCGCACATGAAAATCCCAGAGGTGCGAGCCAGGGTATCAACCTGCGATCCTCGTTACCGAGGCAAGCGTCCTACCAACTTGGCTATCATCACTGCTAGGGATTCTTTACCTAATAAGGAATCTACAAGCCTAAATATCAACTTTAATTCATTACACGCTCGTATATTTTTACGCGTTTCCCATTCATGAGGACGATCATCATTATATGAATCCGAAGCCATTAATATTCCGTTTATGTTAAAATTAGTTCGATCGTCACGGCTATTGACTTATTGGTTTTATTTTTTATACAAATACGAGATTAATAATCGTATCCGCGGAGTTATATCAACATTATGATGTTTGTATTGCGAGTTATTCATGACACACGGTCACACGCCGCCACACGCGCCTCGCATGGCAACACACTGGAGCTTACTTTTATATTTTTTTTTGTAAAATAATGAATTTCAAAAAAAAAAAGACAAGCCCGCTGAGTTTCTTGCCGTATCTTCTCAGTTGAGATCGCGTTCCGATCCGGTTGTAGACTTAAGAAAAAAAAAATGTAATGACAATTTGTAAGTGCCCCCGTAGGCCTATACGAAATAAATGATTTGACTTTGACTTTGACACAAAAACATTAACTAATAAAGACGTACACGTATCCACGCTTGACATACAACATTTTGAGGTACAAAAGTCGTCGAAAAATATGAATAAGTAGATCAACAGAATTTCCTTTAGTTTGTTAGGAAATACCAAATATCCATAAATAGAAAACATGATCGTCGGTCGACAATACGCACGGAGAAGTGTCATCCGTACACTGTGGACATTCCTCCGGTACGTACTAAGCGTTTTGCTTTACCTTCATCGTGCGAACTGCCAAGGAATGGAACACGCTACCGGCGTCTTTGTTCCCCGATGACTATAATCTGGGTGTTTTCAAGTCGAGAGTGAACAGGTATCTTCTAGACAAGTATGCTACATCGTAGATCTCATCGTCACTTACCATCAGGTGAGATCGAGATTAAATACTTGCCTATATTGTAATAATAAAAAAAAAATTGCATACATACATCTATCATAACAAGTTTAAGATCGCGTCATAATCTTCGCATAATAAAATGATCACAAAGTTCGTGTGGTGTGTGCACTTATGAGTATTAAGTCCCCGGGCGATAATATATATGCGCCAGCGCACTAATGGTCATCTAATGCGCACAGATGAGCATGGGCACTGCAATTATGTGTCGCTAAAGCGCGCCTCCGGGGAGGCACGCCTCGATGTAAGCGATACACCATTTAGGAATTATGACACTGATCATTGCAAATATAATTAATTATGTGCAGTTAATCTATACTAATATTATAAATGTGAAAGTTTGGATGGATGGATGGATGGATGGATGTTTGTTACTCTTTCACGCCCGAACAGCTGAACGGATCTGGATGAAATTTTGCACAGAGATAGATTATAGTCTGGAATAGCACATAGGCTACATTTTATCCCGGTAAAATGTATGGTTCCCGTGGGATAGATGTTTTAATTTTCCATACTTTTTATCGCGGGTAACACCGCCGGGCGCAGCTAGTATTATATAATAGTATAAATACGAAAGATTTGATAGATCTTCTGCTTTCATTACTCAATCTTATAGCTGAAGAAATTCTCAGAACGTTAAACAAATTCTACACTTAAAACCGAAATATATAACTGAAAGTCCTGTATTCCTGCCCTGTCCTGTACTTGCGGGCGAGTTAGCAAAAAGATAATCAGTTTTAAGTGCACTCTTCATTTACTTTTGTTGAGTGTCTTAAAACAACAGTCAATATATCATATCAATCGAACTGAATGGTTAAAAACGAATTTTAAGGATTGTGGCCCAGGATCGCGAGGCCATTGAAAATAATAAAAAAACCTAATTTCAATAGGGAAGATAGCTGGGTGGGATAGTCTTTGGTAGAAAGACTACACTGAGAGAACAAAACAGGTTAAAATAACCAAAAGTGCTTCGGTTGATTTTTTTTCGGTTAAATTTACTAGACATAGGTTAAAATTACAAAACCGACACGCTTAAAATAACAAATTCACATTCGTTGTGCTTACTAGTGCCCATGTAGTTAAAACAAACAAAATCACATATTAATATTACAAAACCTATTCGGTTAATTTCTGTTTTGTTCATTTTACTGCTTATTTGGTCAATTGACAAATCTTTTACAAAATATATTGTTTGAATTAACAAATATGTAGTTTTTTTAATCAACCCGCATGCAATTAGTAGTTTTAATAAAAAAATATATTAGATATCAACAAATAATTATGTAACTCAACAGTAAATTCTACTAAAAAAAATTGTTTCATTTCGTCATTTCTTCAACAAACATTTTTAGTAATTTGAACGCAACACGTTGGCTGATATCACTAAAAGTTACAGGTTGTCACAACAATAGCTGTGGTTTAATTTGTCTTTGTTGAATTTACCTTATTTATGCTCAATTATACAAAAGTATTGTGGTAAGAATAACTAATTTAACGTCATCCAATTAAACTGCACTCAGCTAGTAAAAGTAACAGAATAGTAGTTTAGATTTACAAATTGACGTGGTCAAGACTAACTAGTAGTTTTGGTAAATTCAACAAACATTTTTAGCAAATTGAACAAACACTTTTAGTAAATTGAACCCAACACGTGTGCTAAAATTAATAAAAGTACCAGGTTGTCATAACAATAGCTATGGTTTAATTTGTCTTTGTTGAATTTACCTTATTTATGCTCAATTATACAAAAGTATTTTGGTAAGAACAACTAATTTAACGTCATGTAATTAAACTGCACTCAGCTAGTAAATGTAACAGAATAGTAGTTTAGATTTACAAATTGACGTGGTCAAGACTAACTAGTAGTTTTGGTAAATTCAACAAACATTTTTAGCAAATTGAACAAACATTTTGAGTAAATTGAACCCAACACATGTGCTAAAATTACTAAAAGTACCAGGTTGTCACAACAATAGCTGTGGTTTAATTTGTCTTTGTTGAATTTACCTAATTTATGCTCAATTATACAAAAGTATTTTGGTAAGAATAACTAATTTAACGTCATCCGATTAAACTGCACTCAGCTAGTTAAAGTAACAAAATAGTAGTTTAGATTTACAAATTGACGTGGTCAAGACTAACTAGTAGTTTTGGTAAATTCAACAAACATTTTTAGCAAATTGAACAAACACTTTTAGTAAATTGAACCCAACACGTATGCTAAATTTAATAAAAGTACCAGGTTGTCATAACAATAGCTATGGTTTAATTTGTCTTTGTTGAATTTACCTTATTTATGCTCAATTATACAAAAGTATTTTGGTAAGAACAACTAATTTAACGTCATGTAATTAAACTGCACTCAGCTAGTTAAAGTAACAAAATAGTAGTTTAGATTTACAAATTGACGTGGTCAAGACTAACTAGTAGTTTTGGTAAATTCAACAAACATTTTTAGCAAATTGAACAAACACTTTTAGTAAATTGAACCCAACACGTATGCTAAATTTAATAAAAGTACCAGGTTGTCATAACAATAGCTATGGTTTAATTTGTCTTTGTTGAATTTACCTTATTTATGCTCAATTATACAAAAGTATTTTGGTAAGAACAACTAATTTAACGTCATGTAATTAAACTGCACTCAGCTAGTTAAAGTAATAGAATAGTAGTTTAGATTTACAATTTGACGTGGTCAAGACTAACTAGTAGTTTTGGTAAATTCAACAATCATTTTTAGCAAATTGAACAAACACTTTTAGTAAATTGAACCCAAAACGTGTGCTTAAATTACTAAAAGTACCAGGTTATCACAACGATAGCTGTGATTTAATTTGTCTTTGTTGAATATACCTTATTTATGCTCAATTATACAAAAGTATTTTGGTAAGAATAACTAATTTAACGTCATCTAATTAAACTGCACTCAGCTAGTATAAGTAACAGAATAGTAGTTTAGATTTACAAATTGAGTGGTCAAGACTAACTAGTAGTTTTGGTAAATTAATAATAGATGCTAAATTGTAATGGTGTCCACATATTAAAAAAAAATCTGGTAGGCTGAGTTCGGCAGCTTATGCTGTTAAAAAAATCGACTATTAACTGATATAGACACAGCTAGAATTGTTTATTTCAGTTATTTTCATAGTGTTATGTCCTATGGTATCTTGCTCTGGGGTTGCTCTGCAGATCTTAATACTATCTTCATTTTGCAGAAAAGGGCAATACGAGCAATTTACAGCATGGGTCTTAGAGACTCCCTTAAGGATAATTTCAGAAAAATAAATATTCTAACTGTTGTGTCTCAATTTATTTATGAAAATCTAATGTATGTTAAGAAAAACATTCATAATTTTGAGAAAAGGAGTGATGTTTATGTTGTAAACACTCGTAATAAGGACTAACTATCCGTGCATGTCACTCGTCTCCACAGAATAAATAATTATTTTATGAATACACATAATGAATACACAAGTATGTAATAGAGCGCCATATACCAGCGGCGTGGTGCGTGCGACGGTCTGCCGCGCGCGCCTAGAGTGGGACGCAATAGCAACAACATATCGCAACGTCTGGCATGGTTCGCAGCGATCATCTTTACAAACTCCAAAACCTACCTACAGTGACAATGCATCGCCGTGTGTACTAGACCAACAAATAGTTCAAAATTACAATGAAAATTATTACGATATTCGAGAAAAAAACAGAGCCTTAGGTCTGCTAAACAATTGTTGCATACATACAACATAAATCTTTAAAATGATACTTCTTGGTTCTTATCCGTCTTCGCATGCTGCTAATAATATTGATAGATTGTTTATCAGCTAATATAATTGTATAATCATTGAGCTTACAGCAAACATTGTTAAAAAAATTAATATTTATCTCTATTTAAAGAGCCCCAATTCTCGTTTAAATAGAGATATATCTCGAAAGAGAGATTGCGATTCGAGACGTATCTCGAAGATAAAATTTGGAACGCCAAACCTATTTTCTCGAATCGTGTATTCTCAGTCGCAACCGAAACAAATCTCATTTCCAAGGACAAAGTTGCCACAGCAAATGATACACGACTTGCGATGCACTTCGTTTCACGTAAATGCGTTTTTAATGTATGCAATGCACTATACCTTCATGGTAAAATATATTAAAGAAAGCTTATAAGTCTATGTTTAATGTTACAAACAACATTCTATACATATTTCAACAAAATGTATATGAATAATATATCAATTTTAGAACTGATACTTATGAATCCCGTCCCGTCCTTCCCGTCAAGTTGTTCAATGTAGCTGCAGTCGTTGAAAGGGTTACATCATTCAGTGTCATAATATTGTATGTCGTGGTGTTATTTTCTCTATAGTCACATCCATTCAATACTAAGAGCAAGACGAAATATCCAAAGCATATTTCTGTTGAGTAGATAATATTGTTAAAAAAGAAAGGAATCACCATGAGTATTTATCTTAATTTGTTTTAACATGCTATCTTATTTAAGAAAGAGTACAAATAAATGTATCCCACACCGCTGCAATTGCTCTAATTCGAATGTGAAATGACGTCTCGATCGGTCTTGACCACTGCTTTCCTTTCGGATTTACGGCTTTCCTTCGAAAAATACTTGATTTGGCACTCGAGAAAATTCACGAATTCGAGATTTTATTCGAATCCGTGATCAATTCGAGTGCACGAGAATTGGGCCCGGTCTAAATTATAAGGGCTCGTTTTTGCGATTTGGCTACGAAACCCTAAAAATAGGTCAGAAACATTCGTCAACTGTGAATTCACCCCCAGGACCTGAGGATGAAGTGGGTAAGTTGTCACAGGAACTACGTACTTAACAGCAAACCCACCATGTTTGAGTTCGTCTAATATAATGTTTCCACGAGTTCGTCGTTTTACACGTATTTCAAGATAAGAGATATATAATTAAATAAGTTGGTAATGATAACCGAGTTAAATTGTATGGTGAAGCAATTTTTTTCGTAGATGTGTGAGCCAGAGTACTCACGATTCAAACATGGCGGCTGTGAAGTTAGACGCGAGTTAGGGCAGGGGGGTGTGCGCTGCGCTGGCCTACGTAACCGCGGCGCCCAGCGCGCGGAACTTGAGTGTGGGCGTTGCGCTTGCAGCGTGCGGACGTTGCGCATACACTTCGGGCGATCAGTTTCATATAATTTTCTATATCATTGTAATCTATTATATTCCCTTTTGAAACAATACATTCAGAAGAAAATTAATGTTTATAGTTAAAATAGATTGTTAGTGTTGTTATTGTGTCTTTCACCTGAGCAAACAAGGAAGACTTATTGACTTCGTGGGGAGTATCACAAGATACTATAGTTGTCTTTCATGGTAAGTACAATAATTAATAATCTGATAGTTTCCAATTGGCATTTGTGCCAATAGCATGTTACACGAGTGGGTGGGAATCATACTCGTAATAGGTACAGATAGATTCAAGCATAAATGGCGGCTTTGAAGTGCGCTGCGAGCGCGGTTACGCGCAGATCCTCATCCATCGCCCGCGCGTACATATTTGCTATTACGCAGCGACCAGCGCTTATTTCACAGCCGCTATAATTGTTGAATCCATCGGCATTAGAAACTGAACGTTACGAAACCAAACGGTAATATTAACATGTAATTATTGTATATGGAACGTGGTATAGCTGTTACTCGAGCCAAACACTGTCACTCAAAGTTGGTGCCACCAAGACGTCCGATACCGCTGACACGCTGCCCCAGCCCCTAGCTACAGTTTGCATATAACTACCTTCGATAGTTATTATATAATTGATAGAATTAGTTAGTTATAGTTATTATGTTAAACTTTCCGTTTGGTTTTAGTAAAATCTTTTATTAAGTAAGTTGTAATGGCTTTATAACACACTTTTGCTCTGAAAAGTATTTTATAAAGCCATTATAACTTTCTATAAATCTGGGGGTTAGTTTCTAGAAGTCAGTACGGATATTTCGATTCCGTAACAGCATTTAGCACGCCACCCATGTATATGGGTGTTTTCTTTTTCGCAGGTTGATCCCGCATGGGGGGCATCTTAAACGAACCAATCATGCGACCACTGCGATCAAATCCCTGCCGGGGAAGACCAAAAGACCACTGGTGAACAATTGGAGGCTCGGCAGGTCGGTCACCAGTAGGCGACGACATCACTTGGCTTTCTTTATTCGGGCCGTTGCGTGTTGAAGTCTTAAACAATAGGTACCCAGGGTACACACGACCCTGGGAGGTCAATGGCAGCTTGTCATTTAATGACATCCAATGCATATGACCCAGACATACACATTATGTAGGTACCCAAGACCTTAACTAGCCTAATCCTAACCTAATCTCAAATAGATAAGACATTATTTCTAAAATTGCTTATTTGACTGCTTAATAATTATATTAATATAATTTTAAACATTCCAGATAATAATATCGACATAGCGTATCTTGATAGCTTAGGAGAGGAAGAACATCAAATGTTGATGCCGGATAACTAATTGAGAGACTGCATCAAATTCAAAATGGACTATAAAAATTATAAGGCCGAAATAGAGACCGTGCATAATGTAAGTCATGATAATATTTTTACTGGTGCTTAGGTATCCTTTCATCCTGTTAATTCACAGACATTGAGATGCTGTAAGCATTATACTTTTATTTGGGTTCCCTACCAAAATAGAAAAAAGGAACCCTTATACTGATACACCGTTGGTGTCTGTCTGTCCATCTGTATGTTACATCCGATTTTCTCAGGAAGTATTTTAGCTATCGCCTTATTTTATCTTTTATTTTCGTTTTCTTGTAGCTTTTCCTCAAAATTGGGCCTTACACTTCAATATTGTTGAGTCTTATGAATGGTCAGAGTGTAAAACTTATATTATAAAGAGAAATTATATTTCTTTGTTGTTTGTAATGGATAAACTCAAAAATACAATCTTGTTTCAGGAAACGTAATATATTCCTAGTAGAACTATAAGTCCCAAAACTACGATGCCAGCAAAAGGAAAACTTGTGGACAGATATTATAATCAAATACGGACTCCCAAAAAAATTTAAAATTGGCACAAGCAATAACAAAACTACTGATAAGGGTAAGCAAAATACATCAAAGCAAAGGCAGTATTGTGCAATTTCAAAGCTTGATATATAAATATGTTCTAACAGAATTTACATTGTTTAGGGTTCCAAACCAAAATGGTGAAACAGAATTCATATACTCCGGCTGAAACTCTGGTGTCTGTCTGTCAGACTGTATAACGCAGTAAATTTTTTAAGGATCTTTAAAAGCTATCATCTTGAAATTTGGTATAAATCTACATAATATCACTTGTCCACACATTTTGCCACAATTTATTTATTTATTATTTGTTAAATATTACAGACAACAATGAAAAAAAAATGCAATGGTTGAAATTTAACCGAGTCCCC
This sequence comes from Pheosia tremula, assembly GCA_905333125.1. Taxonomy (NCBI): domain Eukaryota; kingdom Metazoa; phylum Arthropoda; class Insecta; order Lepidoptera; family Notodontidae; genus Pheosia; species Pheosia tremula. The sequence continues at coordinate 807,724 of HG995397.1, forward strand.
TGGCCGCTGGTTGAAGAAACATGGACGGCGACGTGCGATTATTGCAAAAAAAGGACGACACAGCAGATTAAATATGATGATTAGTGAATGGCCATGCCTGAAAGCAACCAACGGATATCGATTGGTATGTTTATTTTTGGTTTAATTTAATTTTAGATATTTATCTCATTCTGTTCCAAGTATACCTACTCTGATGGTATTTATTATTATGGACTTTTTATTCATTAATCTGATTTGTTTTAGAATTATGCTGACATAGAAGAAGCATTGCAGAACAGAAGCAAGTCTATGGCAAAAAAGGACTTACTCGCCAACCTATGGTTATAAGTGTTGGCGCACCTGCAGCACTTGAAGCTTTTTATGTGGCCATTGATGACGTAAAGTACAGGTTTGATTCTCTGACCAAAGCTCTCGTATCTGTATGTTTTGTATCGTGTATGATCTAGCTAATATATAATGTTTAAACGTAGGTTAACCACACTTGATAAATGTCATTAATTATATGCTAATAATCAACATGCAATAATTTTGTTTCTTCCTGTAGGGTATAATAATAGGGTATAATAGTATATAATAATATAGTCTTTGTACTGAAACACGCCCATACTTTCTAGTATGTTTCAGTACCAAGACTACCCATACAAAATATTCAATGTAATCTACTGGGATATTGAAAGCTTGAATTTTTGTCCTATTGATTTTTAATAATACAAAGTAACATCGCGAATCACCTAATGCAATGATAGTTATCGCATGCGATAAATATTTCTGAGAATCGTATGCGACATTTATTACTGGATTGATGATTTCCCAAAATCATTGTGATCACTAATAATCAGTAGGATAAAATAATTCATGCTTTCAAAATTCCGGTATATGAAATTTCAAATATGTTGTATTAATGGAGACTGAGTGCACATGCATGCGCCCTTTTAAGTGCAGATTTTGTACTTTTTTATTGTATGTTAATATATATAAAATAAAAAATCTTATTTGTTCATACACTTACTTTTTATTTTTCTACAGAAATCAAAATTCATTAATGTTCGACTACCCAGTAGCAGTGACTAGCTTAATTTAACTGACACTTTTTGTTCTGCAATGATGTACTTTTCTATTGTACCTACATACGTGTTTTATTTCAGATATGTTACAAGCTATCTAATATTTAATATATAATATTATTAATATTGTTCCAATCATTTACTGGGTAGTCAATACTGCTAAAAAATTTGTTGGATTTTATATATAGGATTTGCTAAACTTGTGATGTAGTTTTGGTTTACCATATTGGTTTTAATTATATTGAATGTAAAGCGGTATACTTATATAATCGTATCCTGTTAATTATGTAAACAATTGTGTTTTACGAAGTGTCTAACGTTTTATATTTCAGTGTACGAAGTACTTTATTGTATTTACTTTTGGCTTTTTAATGACCAAAAAATTACTTAATTAAATTAAGGTGTGAATTACTGTTAAAAAATATACTTAGTATAGGTGTTTATTAACCAACATTATATATTAAAGTAACTACGTTTTAGGCAGGGCATACTAAACATATGTGTTGTATTTATTTTGGGATTTTTATTAGAATAATAGATTTACTTTGTAATCTAAATCCCAAAAATAAATTCAACATACTGGTTCAGTATGCCCCACATAAAACGTTTTAGTTTAACACACCATATTGGTTATGATAAACACTTATACTAGTATTATTAAACAGTAGCTTTGACGCCTTATTGGTTGTTCTAACCAAAATCCAAAAGTAAATCCAACAAATTTATTCTCGTATACCCTACCCAAAAACGTTTGTTACTTCTACAGACAATATTGATTACAATAAACAGCTGGACTAGTATTTTTAAACGGTAAATTTAAAGCCCTATTGGTTGTTGTTACCCAAATACCTAGGTAAATCCAACAAATATATCTAGTATACCCTACCCAAATCGTTCGTTACTTTTACAGACAATATTGGTTACTATAAACAGCTAGACTAGTATTTTTAAACAGTAAATCTAACGCCCTATTGGTTGTTGTTACCCAAATACCTAGGTAAATCCAACAAATATATCTAGTATACCCTACCTTGATCGTTCGTTACTTTTACAGAAAATATTGGTTACTATAAACAGCTAGACTAGTATTTTTAAACAGTAAATCTAACGCCCTATTGGTTGTTGTTACCCAAATACCTAGGTAAATCCAACAAATATATCTAGTAGACCCTACCCAAAACGATCGTTACTTTTACAGAAAATATTGGTTACTATAAACAGCTAGACTAGTATTTTTAAACAGTAAATCTAACGCCCTATTGGTTGTTGTTACCCAAACACCTAAGTAGATCCAACAAATATATCTAGTATACTCTACCCAAATCGTTCGTTACTTTTACAGACAATATTGGTTACTATAAATAGCTAGAATAGTATTTTTAAACAGTAACTCTAACGCTTTGTTGGTTATTCTAACAACCATTATCAATGTACATCCGACATGTATTTCGATATATACTACAAAAAGATTTTTGTAAAATTAAACAACTATTGATACATACAACAAAGAGCTGTTGTATATAACACAAAGTAATACAGTAGTAGGAACCATAACAGGTGGTGAGCGCTACAAATATTTCCGGTATGAACTACCGTAATGATTGCGTTACTTTAACACTATTTGTTATAATGATTACAACAATAATAGTATTTTCTACGAATTATTTTGGTTTTACTAACCCAACTAGGTAATAAATTCAACATCTCTTTTGGTATATTTGACTTACCGTTTATGTTACTCTTAAATTGAAATCCTTTACTAAGAAATGATAAAATCAACAAACATGAAATTTGTTATATCAACCAATGTTATTTTGTAAAAAATAATACCAAATAAAATTTGGTTGTCTCAACAAACAAGAGTTCGTTGTAATTACCGTGAATAATTGTTACAGTAACAAATAAGCAATTGGATCAATCAAATTCTCTGTTAAATGTACAATTTTCAAACATAAAAATAACAAAGTCAAATTTGTTACACTAACAAATTTCTCGATTGGCGCTATTTTAACGTGTAACTTTTGTAGGTTTTTTGTTGGGCCAACCAATAATTTCTCTCAGTGTAGGATCCAGTAATTAATGTAATTAAAACCAAGCGCACCATTGCAAGACCTCAAGACAATGGGAGCACTATCTGCGTAGATCTGACCGCAAACAACAACTAAATATGAGGGTACCCCGTTTTTAACTATGCCACGACGTCTAACACCTCAGTCCTCCCGTGACCATGGTTGCTGTAAAGCAGCCGAAACGTCGGGAACGTAAAAACATAAAATAAACGCGACAAAATACGTAAAATTAGTTTTATTTCAATGTGTAGTATTCGCGTCAGTATAAGAGATCAATACGATTGGTTCAATCCATGTGACGCCGATGGCCGACCGTGAGAAACAAGTGCCGGCGATTATAATAAATTACAATTGCAATAAATTACAATTGCTCAGCTCAGGAAGGTATCGGCGCCCAATCGACTTGATTACTTAAACGTTAGATAGTTTTAAATACTTGAATGAGTTGTAATCACCCCAAGTTGCCTAAAAATAATTTAGCCACTAACCTTTGGTCTTAAGAATGGTTATCTAATTGAATATACTATGGTGCCGAGACGTGGTCGCCGACTATGGGCCGCATGAGAAGGCTCAAGGTCGCTCAACGCGCAATGGAGAGAGCTATGCTCGGGATTTCGCTACGCGATCGAATCAGAAATGAAGAGATCCGTAGATGAACTGGAGTAACCGACATAGCTCAAAGAATTGCCAAATTGAAGTGGCAGTGGACAGGGCACATAGCTCGCAGAACCGATGGCCGTTGGGGCAGAAAGGTTCTAGAATGGCGACCACGAATCGGAATACGGACGGCCCCCCACAAGGTGGACTGATGACATCACACACGTGGCAGGAAGCCGGTGGATGCGAGTGGCGGGGGACCGTGATGTGTGGAAGTCGTTGGGGGAGGCCTATGTCCAGCAGTGGATGTGTATATCGGCTGATAGATAGATAGATCTAATTGAAAAGTTCAGAACTTCTATACAATGTTACTAGTTAATATAGCACCGAACGAACCAAAGTGATATACTGGGAGTTCATACTATCACCTCTGCCTACCGTTGTAAGGAATAGAAGCATGGAATGTTAACGTACGGTTTGTACTTACTTATAGTAAAGTAAGGGATACACCAATAAAATTATAGCATGTCCATAAAACAAATACGTATTGTTTAATATTCAATAAATAAGTACTTAATATTGTTTAATTTATGTAAGGTGTAAACTCAAAACCAACTGGGCCGTTTATGAAAATTGTTACACTGTTAGAAATGTTGTTTTTCTGGTATATTGGCATTTATGGTAGATCAGTGTCCGATAGATGGCAATATTTAAGGTAGTAAGTACCTTATTGACCATTCAATACCTACCAGATAATATATACTTTGGATATAAATCTAAATGAGTCATAGTCTAAAACATAACCTGGATTATGACATTATAATATGGTAAAATTATCGTAATCGTATAGTTGTAACACTGTTAAAAGATTAAAGAAATCTTCTAATCTGTGGTACACATAGTACTATACCTAATCGTTATTAGCTATATTTCCTTGGAATTAGTTCAACTTTTATGGGATATTACGCTTTTAAAATAAAATTATATACGCAAGTATGTCTATGCTCACATCTTTTCAAATTACCAATTGACTTGTGTTCTTTTTTGCAATACGTATTGCGCATAATTTCGTTTGGCAACCCTCATGTTAGAACGTTGAAATCAATGGATGATGACCATTGATTTCACATTGAGAACACCAACGAATTTAAATTAATCAAAACACGGCCGCCTGCCCATCTCTAACTAGTTTATCCACTAGGTGCGGAAATACGCAATCACAGAACACATTGTAGGTACGTATACTGTTCAAATTAATTATAAATATATTCATACAGTCTACGGAAAGACAATCTCTGTAATGTCGACGTACCTACATAATGTATCTACACCGACGCAATTAACTTAAACTCCGACCGGTTCTGTGGAGATTTAAATAATAAAGATACGCGATGGCAATAAACAAGCATATGCCACATACCTACTTATCAATTTCAATTTTAATGGCGATGAAGATTAGACAAAGTGTATGTGTAATAAAATTGAAGATGTTAAAAGTTTTGTGCCGAAACCGGGGAAGCCTCTGAATGTTTAGATCATACGGTTCAGTATAAATATATTTTTTGTGTTGCCATTAACATGACATTACACAGAGTAATATTTTGACCAAACCAGCATTAAAAGTATAGAAAATTAGAACATGTTCATGTCGAATAAACCAACAAGCTATTGGGTAATGTAAGTAATATGTTTACAGCAAAGCAGCGTCATTCATTAAAATAAATAAAACCTTTTTTCCTGAAAATAATACACTAGAATATTATAGAAAATTACGTAATAACAACTATTTGAGTTTACCTCGGGCTAAAAATACATTTACCAGAGAAATATGTACTATACATATATAGTCACTTGCCAAATGATATAAAATTATTTAATAAACACGTTTTAGAAAGACTGTACAAAATATACTCGATTGATAATTATTTTTATGATTTAAAGGAGTTTTTTTTTATATAACATCAAAATTAGTTGAATTAATAATGTAGGTTTATTATTAGTTAAGTTACTGTCTATTTGAAAAAACCCATTACATGCCCAATTAGGTAAATTGTGCTGAACTTGTATAAATTGTAACACCACATTTGTTGTATACCACAATTGTAGCAGCAAAAACATAAAGCAAAACTAAAAAAAATATTACTAAAGTTCGCGTAGTAGAATAGTATAAGTACTAGAGGGTTTACTTGTGGGATTCGCTCTCTTATGAACTGCTTTTTATAAAAATTTTCAGCCAACGATACACCGTTTTGTGCCTATCCGCCTCCTCTATTCCGACGACCGCGTTACTCTATGTCAATGGTACCGTAGCAAACGCTAAGATCAGCAATTCGTGGTGATGGCGCAACCGGCCATAGCGCGCCATTACGTATTCATACAATAAAACAGAAATAACGAGATATGGTCCGAAACCGACGCCGCGGAGATGGGAAGGTACTACACAGGTACTTTAACAAGCTTGTTTTGCTGTACAAACTATAGACAAAATGTCTCAAATAAAAAAACTTGAGAGGTGTCAAGGGACACCCGGATGGAACGAAGTTCCTTTATTATTTTTTATTATTTATAATGTACAATAAAATCAATAATTTTGGGAAACAAAAATATATCGCCCCCTGGTGGGCACGAACCACCAACCTTTCGGTTAACAGCCGAACGCGTTAGCCAATTGCGCCACGGAGGCACTTGTGCAATGTCTCGAAAATACTGACCATTATGTAAATGCAAACGACAAAGATAGCAAAAAGTGTCGTTACAACTTTTCGTCTTAATTCTTTCCTTTCGCAACGCGCGATAAGGAACTTCGTTTCAATAAAAAAAATATCGGTACGATGACTGAATGATTAGATATGATTGTACCCTGCTAGTATTTACTTACCTGCGCGAGGGAAGTGGTATAGATGTTATACAATGTTGACGATTGGAGCTTCCCCGAATGACGTTATTTAAGCAGTCGTCCATGTCTTGCGCACCCCGCAATCCACTAGATCGCACTTGGCTAATACTTTCACTACGATGATGGCAGATATAGTTTTGCCGTCGAATCGTATTTTTAATTTGACGTAAGAGATTCTGACCTCACATAGTCATTACAAATGCACTAAAGAAAGACAGGTTGAAGGCTTAGTGCATCGTTTTTAAATCACCTTGTATAGCCATCCTTGTTTAATATTCTACATACCTACTCATGTAGAAATTACTTCATTCCCACCAAAATGAGCGCCGCAACTAGAACCAGTACATTAAAACTTGTTCCAATAACGAAATCCCACACGTTCACATAAATCCCAAATTATCGCTTTGAAGGAAACGAGTTATAATGAGCGTATACCCCGGTATTAATGCTAATGTCTTTGTTATTCCTACTAAATAATTAGAATAATATTAATCTCGACATTCAATAACGTATCAACCGAACCTAACGCGACATTATATTTTAACCATAATGGACAAGGAAATTAAGTTGCAAATCCATTTAAAGTGTTGCATTATGTTAATACACATAGCAACATAAGATACAACACATGAAAAAGTATTTTTAGTGGGATTGTATCGGATATCATCTAGAAACAGATATTATCGGAGATAATAGGTTAGTTAGTTAATATAAAACACTGATTATCTATACATATATATAAAACAAAGTCGTGTCAGTTACACCATTTATAACTCAAGACGATTTCTATGATCTTTGATTTTTTGAGTTTGTCTCCGTCCCGCATAGCAGAATAACCATTAAAATATGAAAAAAAACCCTAATAAATTTGATTCTGAGGCAGTACGAAGTTCACCGGGACAGCTAGTACTTCATAATAACGAGATTCATATGCACATCGGACTTTTAATAAAAGGGAATGGAGATAATTAGAAACACAGACTTCAAGACTTTACATCAGTAGCGAAGTCTACGTACAACCAGATACCTACCTGCTTCTGTCTATGACCGCCAAATAATAAAGCCACATTACATGTTCTTAATGGCTGGAGTGTACCGCGTCTATAGTCAAATTGAACTACCCTCAAATCATTATAGGTTCTGTCAGATTCTCTAGAGGTATCACTGTATCGAAATTGAGCCAATCTACGTCGTGTTCGTTTACAAAAAAAATTACCTTCGCAACTGCTCTACACGCCTATATGCTTTATCATATCTGGTAAATCCAGACATAAAATATTAGATGCTTGGCCACGAAATTAAATACACTATTATCCAACAAACAACTTAACAGCTCATAACATGAAACAGATCTTACACAACGTCGGGCCCGCGTCATGCCTCGCTATAACACCTTCGCACTAGCCATAAACCCAGGACGGCCATACACTGCACATAAACGAGCCAGATCGTCGGATAAACATCGATCGCATCAAAATCGAATAAAAACCTACATTATTTCGGTTATTATAGTACAATAAACATTGAGTGTCGGGGGGATACTCTAGTTCTAGGAAAGCGATCGAAACTTGAGTAAGTATATACTTGTCTCTTCATTCGCACTAAAATAGATATCGATCAATGTTAGTGCGACTGAAAAATACTACTTTCACTGACATCAACAGTATCGATCGATACAAAACAATATATACCCATTATGTTACCAAAATTAACAGCTTAATACAATATACTATTGTCTTTTGCACTGTAAGTCGTGTGTCGATGGCCTTATTAAAGCACTTATACTTATGTTTTATTTAGATATATAATCAGACCGTACGCCTGTCTTTGATCAAAATACATAGGATTGAATCAGCCGCATACTAAAAACACTATGATAAATTTAAGGGTAATCTTTCGATCGTAGATCGTAGAACAAGGGTACACCTCATTTTACGAGTGGCTAGTGGGTTCGGACAATCTCATCTGATAATAGACTGTCGGAATAAAAACTGTTTACCGTATTGCAGGAGATGGGCCACCATCATATAGTTTTTATTAACGCTTTTAGGGTTGTCCCGTATTGGATCCTAGTGAAATGAACAATACCGATGTTAATAGGCGCTTGATGCTAAAATTAACGATAGTTGGTTAATTTTATGAGAACCCAATTATAAGTAGATTTATCTAAGAAATATCCTTGATTTATATAACGTATTAAGGTATATTAAAACCTAGAGAAGCAAAAAAAAAGATAAGTAGTAAGATAATATTAATTTAAGACAGATACCTTATTCAGCATTCTGGGTAAAACGATGTGGGATTTTAATATTCTATATGTATCTCGTTTTTTTTAACTAAAATAAAATGTAGGTAGAACATAAAAATATTTTGGTACAGAAATGGCCACTCCTAGAGTCCTGAAATTTCATATACCTAAGTATCGAAATCCTTATGCTATATATAGCCTTACCAGTGGCGGCACCCGTCTTGATTAGCCTTATGCTACTTATACGTGCTACATTTTACCCCAGTGGGTACAGCCGTTTTTGGGTTATTCTTAGCGAAACATACCATTGGATATTAACAAAACTACAAACTATCACACATATAAAATGAAAAACGCGTTCGCTATATCATAAAAAAATGTGTTGGAAATCTTTCAAATAAGTTAGAGATAGGGTTTATCAGTATACTTTTAAAAAGGGCCCTATGGCTAATCAGGTGTGAAAGTACCATTAACTCTAAATATACGGTGCACCGGTATACAAGTGGATACTCCCGTTTACCTCTAAACACTCCACATTTAACGAGCCTCCGAACCATACCCGACATAACAAAGTAGCAATAACGTAGAAATTTAATCGTTCCAACTAATTAACCGAACCTCCGACAGTTAAAACAAAACTCGTTAAAAGTTTAATAAAAAAAAAACCAGCAAGTAGGCAGTTAACTATCTATAAATCGAACATATACACGTATGTGTCCTAAATACGTTAAAATGTGTTTTCCTTACTAGTTTTATTGTAAAAGTTGTAAAACTTACATTTGAAGTTTGTTATAGTTGCATAAAATAGGGGATGATATAAGTTATATAAGTCGCAACGGCGATGCCTGGGAGAGTGATAAAATTTGGAAATTTATAGCTAATCCTTGGATATAAAGTTTGTCTGCCTATGTTATAGTTGGAATTACAAAAAAATATATTGTAGGAATCTTCCATATCGAATGTATATTAGCAATATTTATAGTCATAGATTTTGATTCTGTTTTTTTTTCAACTCTGGAATCCTTACGAGTGGATTTTGTATATTCTCCTCATAGGGAAGTTAACACGCTTAAACACATGCATATAAAGGGCCATGGGCAAGGCCTAAGACACCCCACTTTATCCCACAATCAGTGAAATGCTGGATACTTTACTGAAATACTTTTATTAATTCCTTGGGAGAAGCTGAAATATCCAAAACTTCACTCTGTTTAGTTTACCTACATTCGTGCACTTTATCGAACAATGGTTAATATTACACCAATGTCCAGAATCAGAATGTTTTTTATTCATGTAAATCATTATAAAATATAATATAATAATATAATATACTTATGAATCGTCAAAATAGTTACAAAATTCCAAGCTACAACTTTACCACCCGTTCGGAATGCCGTTCCTATGGATAAGAACGGGTAAGAAACTCCATGGTTACTCTTTTTAAAATGATCCGTTACATTTTTGAGCAGTACATTGTGATGTGTATGTGAGAACAACAATCCACACACTATGACTCAAAGACAACATATGTGCTATGTTTTGGATATAAAAACAAATGACGACGTGCCTTTTCAATTTCCAATCAGAACTCAACATGCAAGACTTCTATTGCGTACCTTATAAAGTTATTACGCTCTTCCCCGAACCAGGCAAAGACATGAAGCCATACGGCCTAATAATTACTTACGACGCCGCTCGTCGCGTGTGGTCCACCAATTAAAAAACTTATTCTAATTTATAGGAATATGTGTCGCCCTCCGCCGCATTATATCTCAGCATTTTATCTAGTACTGCGCTTGTACGTCTTCTGTTATATTATTTGTTACGAAACATTTAATGGAAGATCGCTTTTGTGCGAGTCATGAATGAGGTTTGTTTTACAGTTTCAAGTGATTGTTTTTGGTATATTTTTTGCAATATCCAGAGATAATGCTGAAATCTTAATTGATTGTTATCATCGCGTCTGTGCGTAATAGGGCACTACTGTATACCCCCTGCGGGTGTAAAAGCGTGATGGAAATTTATTTTGTGCACTTGGGCAGTGATAGCTAGAACTTACTCGTACACAACGGCTGTGATGTATTTTATCTATATTGCCTCGTATAGAACACTTATAACTATTAAAAAATGGTCAAGCAAACCGACTGAAATATTTCAGCTACTCTATTTCCCGAGATTACGACACTACACTCGCAAACAAAGGATCCGCCGCCTTTTACAATGCTAACCTCGAAATTTAATATTTAACATATAATTAAATGCTCCAAAACCAAATTGCCATTGCGAGGCCGCTCCGAAAACGCTCATAGACATAAATCATGGTGTAACAAAAGCCGCGCGGTAGTACGTACTGCGGTGCCCCATCGCTAATTGGGCGTCACCATAAAAAGAACGGGGCATTTGAAACACAAAAGTCGATTTTACCAACAAAGAGTGTAAAAAATCCGTGGGCCCACCGTGTAACACAATCCGGTACCGCGAAAGAACATAAAACTCCGTTGGCTATTAGATTCCGCAGTTCGGTGCGACGAGCAAACGACATTTTTATATTTTTAAGTGAACGGCCTGCGCCCGCGCATCCGCACACACTCACCCATGCACGTACACACACAGGTACAAACGTAAATGTGCTAAGTAAAAATATTATTATAACATAATGCGCCATAAAACACGAGCGCGTCGGGGAATAGAGACCGCGGCTCTCAAAGTTGCGATGGTTACGGGCGTAGCGCGGAGAATCGTAGCACACAAGCGTAGCATTCGTAACTGCGCAGCGTAGTACTAGAGGCGTGACAGTTAATAGATGTTCCAATATACTCTTTTCTGTGTGCCTATCAGGAGTTTCTATTGTAATCGTGACGTCATGGACTGTCACTGCTGTACTGTCCGTTCATTAAATCTGACGTGTGAGCGAAACAGAAGACGCTTACGTTATCTTTATGCTACGTTAAAATATTGAACCACTCATTGGTTAATTTCTACCATTTACGATCATATCATTGAATACATTTTATGACTTTCGATAAATATATTAAACGTTCAGGAGAGTTCCGTCAATAAACGACCTCATTATGAAAGCACGACACGGATATGATTGGCATGAAGTATTTACATTAAAGCACAAAATAAAAGCTCATACACACAGAAATACTGCGAGAATAATAATGAGACCTACTTACATACAAGTTTGAGAGCCACTCTAATCCCGTACTCAAACATAAACAATGTCAATGATTTCTATTAAATCGTTCGGCGTTTCGATACACACACGAATTATATTAGTGGATAGTCTGGGAAATCTACGCAACGTGCAATAAATATGAACGAGCACGGCTGTATCTATAATCGACTCTTTTACTATGTCAACAGAGGTTATTTTCCATTGGCATAAACATGTGAGTGGTTGGTAAGCGTGGTATATCTGATACTCAAAGTTTAAGGACATCATAAAGTAGATCTAATATTAAGTGTATGCAAATTGTTTCACTTATAGAGTAATATTCGTACGTTAAACTTTTTATTAAGTAATTTGCGTTATAAACTGCGTATTATAAACTCTATTCACGTCAAATTTGAGTTTAAAATCGTGTGTATTATTTAGAGAGTAATAAAATCAGCGATCTTCAAATGATTTGGTTTTATTCAATGACTAACAGTGCCGGCGAACTTCGTACTGCCTCAGAATCAAATGTATGAGAAAATTACTGATATGTTTTTACTTTTTTGTGATTTTTTCCATGTTTTAAGTTATCTTGCTTGTTGTGGAAACAAATTCAAACACTAACAACAAATTAATCAGATTACTTACCCGGATTTGAGATTAAAATCAGATTGTGTCGACATGACCTTACGTAATTAACGCATTAGTATATTTTGCCGCGCGTCTTCGTCGCATTATTTATAACATTGGCTTCTAATAATAATCTATAGTGAATGTTATATGCGAGTTTGCCCATATTTTACTAATCTAGGACATAGGAGGATAAAATCCATCCAAATAACGTCATCAAGAGTTCTAGGATGACGAACCTTTCGTAGCAGCCAAGCCAAAACTTCAAAGAAACATTAGTTAGTATAGGCTAGTTAAGTTAAAAAGAATGACATGTTTCAAACACAAACACGAACACAAAAGAAACACAACACAAACAAATAAAGCACCACTATACTAAAAATCAGAGCATGCATTTTTTTCAGATTTTCAGTCTCAATATTCGTCATTTATTTTAATTAGCAACGAGATTATACTTTCAATCTCGTTGCTAAAATAAATGACGAAATCAAATCAACAAACAAGTATACAATCAGATGAGTAAGCAATGAACATGTTCTAATACGAACCCAGAATGCTGTGAGGGTCGGCTGCAGGCGGCTCTGCAGGTCGGGGTCCGAGAGGGCGCCGCGGCCCAGCGAGCCGGAGCCGGAGGAGCCCGAGGGCCGCTTGCCGCGCCCCGCGCGCCGCTCGCCGCCCCCGCCCTGCGCACGCGCACGCGTCACACGCCGCACCACCGATCACACACAACGACACTTGACGCGACCGACGACGGACCACTGTCTAGGAAGATCTATGCTACGCTACGGTTACCTAGGATTTATCTAGCCTTGTATACCTATCTCGTCTACTAGTAAAATCTAATATGTAATATAAGATTCACTATAAGCTTTTATAGTCTCAGTTGAACTACTAACTACTCTAGCTAAAGCTACATATACTAACCAACTTGCTAATTATGGATTAAATTAGAACCCTACACTCAGGGGTAGATTTAAGGTTTAAAATTTAAACAACGCTAGCTATAACTACGTAATTATATATATCTTAAGTAGCCGGTAGGAGAATATAAGAGGCACTTTCTCACTACTAAAATTTAAATTGGGTAATACGAAAACTAGAAGTCAAGTAAAATCAGAAAAATAACAATAAACGATGAAGTAAATAGAGCAAGGAACAAAGGAAAGGAAAGATGATAGGAATAAACTTGAAACAAGGAATAGTAGTTGCCCCCTATATCTAGGAAATGTTTCAGGTATCGCCATTCAGATTGGATCACTGATTTCGATTTAATAAAATACAGTAAGTAACCCAGCTAAGTCTATTTAAGGAAAATCCAATCCCAATGTTTTTAATTTAAGACACACTACTATGAAGCCTAATGAAGACATGTGTGGACATGCGGGTAGCTCATGGATGAAGTACTGCAGCAAGAGATTGCCCGGTGACCAGTCCAAAGCGTCGAAATGTGTGATCGTGTTGCGATATATAAGCATGTATTAGTACTAGACAAGAGCTTAACATTAGTGCAGACGATGGAATATTTTGCCGTGAAATATAAATACAGTATTGTGCGAAGAAATTTGACAATTAAAAATATCCACAAGTTGATAGAGCACACTCCTAGTATGTAGCCAGTCGCTGATTAAGATCAGTATACTAGTTTGTCCACAATGTGGTAAGACCACAAAATGAAACTACTCAAAGAATTATGTTTTTGGCAGTATGAAATACTCAATTTTAATAATGTACTAGGTTCAAAAGAAAGCGTAATAAGTGTCGAATATCGTTTCATAATCAAAATAGTTCATATCCGATCAAATATTCCAACTACAATGTCGATTAATTTAAAAAATAATTTTCAGTCTATTTTACAAAACGGTCGCACAATCATTATGATTTAAAGTAGATTAATCGGAGCGTCTGCTCATAACTTATGTTGTACACATAGCAAAATATAATTTATTTTAATAAAATAGTTATAATATTATGTCATATAGCTAGCTTTCACTTGTATATATATACTATAAATAATCGAATTATATGTTTATTTTGTTCAATACTACTTTCACAGCATAAATAATAGCACTAATTTTGGAAAAGTACAGAAGACTTAATTATATCCTTTCACTTGAGTGTTCATATATAACATTTATATTAGTAAGTGCATCTTTGTACAATATTTATCATAATGGAGACAATGACGTCAATTCTGTTATCAATAAACATCGACAAACTTAATTTGACATTGTTAAAATACTGCCGCCTTGCTCGCACATTACGGGTATGAGAAGAACGGCAATAGGTTTTGTTTTGTCATGTTTGATTCGTTTGCCAACAGAACCGGCACCAATGCAAACAGCTATGTGAGAGATGGTTTTATCAAGAAGGTGACAATTTAAATTCGGGATCCAGCGATAAACAATCACTATTCTCGTGTAAAATTAGTTTTGAGTTTTGACAATTGATTAAATATATTTCCATGCATGCTCTAATCAAGTAAAACTATACTTCGTCTATCAACCTCTAACGGCCTTCACCAATACAAAAGCTCCATATGGTCGTATGTACGGATTCCCACCGTTTGTTCGTTCCCGTACTCTGTAATCACGTAGTAAATCTTTCCCGAACGCATACTTTACTGCTGACCCTACGTTTTACTGCCTATAAATGTGTTGCGATCCGAACGTAATGCTGAATGTACTTTTGACATGGGTATCTACTAGTTTTAGGTAGCAGTTATGGGCAATTACTTAACATGTGCTTCGAAAACGAAGGGGTTTTAGTTAAAAATATTTATTGCGATCGACTTGCCCAGTGGTTTGAGGTTAGGCCGCTGAGCTAACTAATTTTGAATATGATTGTTTCCTAATTAGATACCGGAATCGCCCTAATTAGATACCGTACGGACACATAATGAAAATGCTGTTTGCCATAACAGTATAAGGTGTTCCAAGGGGGATTTAAAAATAACAATTAAGCAATGATATTTTCAATGAAACCTCGAATATCAATTTAACAAATTATGTTTTATTTGGAGGGGTTTGTTGTTTTACTAGGGATACGATAATTAGTGAAACCTATTGATAAAGTCTAGGAAACCATTTTCCAAATAATTATTCGCCCTAGAATTTAATTAACCAAAATCCCTTTCCGTATCACTGGCTTTTTGGCGACCGGTTTGTTGGCGGGATCTACGGATCGCTCGGTCGTGCCAAATGCGATACCACCGAGCCACCTCATTGATCAACCTAAGTATCCGGTCGGCCAAATAGCTACATAGCTTATTTAATGTTAAAAAAAAAAAAAAAGGTGATTGAGTTCCTTTGAGTTCTCTTTTAAGTCACATATGTTTAATACAAGCCCTACAAGTCTGATTGTAATCAAAGATATACAATAGTGTGGACACCACAGATGCTCAGAGGCACCGAGATATGAGCCTCGGCGAGCCCTAAGGAAAATATGAACTGTCGTCAATCTTGAGATTTTAATCGGAAGACAAAATAAGAGAAGTCGAGAAAATAATATGATCGAAATGCAAGAGACGTATACCTACCTGTATAGGCCACATGACTCTATTTAGCAACAAGTTTGTATTATTAATGTCATATATTTACGCGAATACTACACATTGAAAAAAACTAATTTTACAGATTTTATCGCGTGTATATTATGTTTTTACGTTCCCGACGTTACGGCTGCTTTACAGCAACCATAGTCACGGGAGGACTGAGGTGTTTGACGTCCTAGTGTCATAGTTTGAACTCGAGTATCCTCATATTTAGTTGTTGTTTGTGGTCCGATCTACGCAGAACGTATTCACGGTGTCTTGAGGTGTTGCAATGGTGCGCTTGGTTTGAGAGCAATATACGTAGGTACGCTACGTCTCAGTAACTGTACCTCAAGTGTGAGATTTTTCGTTAGCTAACTTTATAGTTTACAAACTACCGTATTTGGACATTTTGTATAGAGACTTAAAAAACGCCCCTAGCGGGCGATATCTAAAACATTTGTGCCGAGTGTGAGTTTTTTTCGTTACTATATGTAGTAAACATTCGATCGTTTGCTCACGGAAACTTTGAAAGTTAACGATTTTGTACGACATGCGCGAGTGTGAGTCACAAGTTTACTTAGGTATAATTTCGTACCATAGAGAAACCTAAACCTACTTTTACAGTACGCATAGACATTTTGGGAGATTTTTCATAAGTTAACCGAATACTTTTAGACGTACGAATTGCACGAGTGCGAGTCATAAATTTGAAAGATTTTACGATACGTATCGTACGGAAACGTTCACTTTTATAGTTCGCGTCGTCACTTATGATTTTGTTGGTGAAACCGTGAAACGACAAAAAGTTAACGAAAAAAATGTATTAAGTTATTGATATATCATGTTTAATTAACACCTACGCAACACAGCCATTTTTCTGAATAGATTGTTGGATAAAATAGTTGGTTGTTACCTACTAATACACCATCACGCCTGCAATCTCCGAAGGGGTAGGCAGAGGTGCACTCCTGTACACCCACATTTCGCCAATGGTATTTGGTCCCAATGAAATAGGGGGCGAGCCTATTGTCATTATACCGGGCACATTCCTCAGGCTATAGTCCACCACGCTGACCCAGGGCCATTTGGTAAATTTCACATAAATTTTGAGGAACGTGCAAGTTTCCTTACGATGTTTGCTTTACCGTCGGTACAGCCAATGATTCATGATTGAAAACGTGATGCGCACGTAAAAATCTGAAAGTCCTAGCGGGAGCCGCGTTTGAATCTGCGCAACTTGTCTCCAAAGCGAGTATTCTACCAAGATGGCCATCACTACTATCGAATGTTCACACTATATCAAGGGTGGAGCTAGGGCATAACCTCGTTGGATGTCGCAGTGCATGCTAGTGCTATCCCACAGCGCCCCAACAAAGGTAGACGATGGTATACCGTGGGGTTTAAGTCGGTAGCAGTCCGACATAACCCGCTCGTCTCCCGCGGAGCTTGCGGGTATCCATAAGGATTTCTCTACGTCAAAAAACGGCATAACCTCATACTAAGGCTCTTGTTTGCAATTAAACTCAATCTAAATTAGGTAAATATATATTAGAAATCAGTAAAATCATCATCATCTGCCTCACCTTTTCCCATTATTTGGGATCGCCGCAGTATGTCTTCTTCATACATTAATCTCCTTCATATCACTTTTTATACAAACTTCTACCACTTCGTGGGTCTTCCTCTCACTCTATCTATGCATATTCATACTAATAGCCCTTTTAGGCGCTCAAAATGCTTCTCGTCTCCTTTGATAACGTGACCAAACTAGCCTCCTGCTTTTTACTTTCTCTGCTACAGGCGATACTTTTAAACTACCTTTTATATACACACACTCCACGTATCCATTATCACATTAGGTCAATGAAAATAAAACACAATGTGAAATGTTTAAGGCATCTTTATTTAGTGGTTTGAGCGCAGGCCGCTCAACTCATTGCACCGGGTGGCGGTGGGTTCGATTTCTATTCAGCCAACAATGAAAATTATAGTGGATTTTTGAATTGGAATGGTGGCAGGATTATTGTCCTGACAGTTTGAATCTACAGTTCTTCCATCCTCCTGAAAATACAATATTTGATTACTTAAGCTATTAGGTAAAGAGAGAAACACCATCACGCCTGGAATCTCCTAAGTAGTAGGCAGAGGTGCAGTTCATTGAAGTGCACCCAATTTTATCGATAGTACACTACACACACTTCTCGTTAATATGAGGTTAATTCAGCTTATATTCCACCACGCTGGCCCATGACATGCAGGTTTCCTCACATTTTTTTTTAGATTTCAGAATTGAGATTTACGCTTGAGTATTATTTACGTTAAAGAGAAATATGGGTACTACCTGTACATAAAATAAAGTATCTGGATAATCAACTGTCGCGGCCCGACTGGTGCCGATGGCCCCACTGACCGCCTGCAGATAGGCACCGGTGCAGTACCGGTATACCTAGAACTGGGACTTGACGAATGCAACCACGCATTTTACGGCTTTTAGCTTTTACTTACCGTAGTATACATTTTACCAAGAACTCAAATTGTGGGACATTTGATTTCATTTCAGAAATACTTAGGCTAGCAAATAATAAGTCCGCTTGTTAGTTCTTGCTCGTGTTCTTTACTTTCAAAACTGAATGGCTTCCATCAATTTATAAACAATGATGGCAAATTGAAATATGAATATTGTTTTAACCAGAATAAAAATTGTCAGTCATTTGACAACCGACTTGGCTTGATCTCTGTTACTCATATGGTTGAAAACGAAATAGCTATACAAGAAATATTATTCCTCTAGATTATGTGGTGGATTTATGGTTTTACAGAAAACGTAAAAGCCAACATAACGGCCATAACTTACGTTTCAGTCAATCGAGCATACTTTTGTATAGTATGGGAGCTTACACTCGCACGGTTTAGGTATACTAACAGTAAACTAACAGTTAAGACGTGTTCACTACAATCAATCTGTCAATGGAATTTTGAAGTAAACTGTGAAACGTGGAAAGTCATTGTGAAAACAATATTGATATTAAATCATGTTTAAATTACATAATAACGTACCCAATGCGTAATTTTCTTGGCTAGAGGATGCTGGCTAGTGCTCATAATCAAGATAAGCGAGACAAACACTTCTGTGCAGAGTTTTAATCCTTTACGGACCTCAGCGAAAAATAATTGTGGAACCGATTGGAAACAGCGAAAAAGAATAGAACCCAGAATTAGCTGGAAGAGGAAAAGTGGCTACCTGTAATACTGATTATTTCTTAGTTTGGTTTCTTGTTGGAACATTTAGTGATGTATTTTTATTTTCCAATACTTGTGTTTCTGTGAATTATCATGTGTAATGTTTAGAATATTTCAATTAAAGATTAAGGATTTATCCTTCTATATTAATTATAAGCATCACCATGGAGAGAAGATATCAAGAACATCCCTGGATAGTACCTAATAATATAGTTAGTAAACGTGGCATGCCTATTAAGTTTTGTCGTTTGAGAAAAGAATAAACAACTAGAACGTTATATACATTTTATTGTTTAAAAAGTATTCCCCACGGTATTTCATGCACTTTTCCATACGCTCAAACCAGTCGTTATAATATTTGTTCCACGCCGAAGTATGGTACTCCAAATTGCCGATAAAAAATATTCGACTGCTTCTTCACTATACACCGGAACCGTTGATGTACGGGCTTGCGTTGTCCTGGTGCAGGATGATGCACTTCTATGGGTTGGTTTTCCGAAACTCGATGATAGTTTGTGGTAAACAGACTGTGGTCTACCTACCGCTCTGCATTAATTGTCCTACGAACCCCTTGTTCAATCTTCACAATGGGACCTATTTTCGCTACGTACGTGGCTACCATTTTCTTTTAAGTGTTTTGTGAGCGAACAACTCTTGTCGGTTTTGGCTCATCCTGAATGTCCCAAACTATTTTCTATAAAATGATATTCTTCTTTCTTTACGAAATGAAATGCGATGAAGTAAAATGGATATGAATATGGCCTCACCCGCAACTTAGCGGGTATTTTGCCAGTGTCAAGTAATTAATAGCAATATTAAATTCAATAAATACACATTATAAATAAAATAATGGATGTGACATGAAGAAATGAAAAATCTAAAATGATATTGTTCCTAGAAATACAATCTTGACATATTCAAGCCTTGACAGTTCTCTGTCTACGATTTTATGCGCTAGTGTGAGGTAGATCGAAGTAGGTAGCATATGCCACCTCCTCTGTCTAATCTGTTATTATGAGCTGCAAACCTTTTTAGCGTCCATCGTACTAATAAAGAAAATTTAAATATAGATAGGTACCTTATAACCATTAAATAAGCTCACACCAATATAAAAAATATCAACGAAAATAAAATTAAGTTATTCAACACTTTTAGCCTGGCTAACTCACCTTTCTCTGTGTTACTCATGTGGTTGAAAAGGAAATAATATCGGATGAGAATTCTTAGTCTTATCTAGACATGCATCGCGCGGATCGCGTGTGACCGATTTTTTGTTCGTCCTTTCAACTTGTATTGTTGGTCCGAAAAACCAGTCACAACGATAAGGACATAAAACAAAATATATGTATCTTGTCTCATTTAGTCGTATTGTGATACCCAAACGTAATCAGAAAACGTAAAAGCCAACATAACGGGCCTAATTGTGGTTTCACTCATCGAGCAAACTTTTTGTTTACCAATGGAATACGATTGGTATTTAGACGCGAACGTTTTGGGTATACTGTCAGTTCAGACGTATTCACGTCGGACTATATAGTTAACTACCGGAAAGTTAACTATGAATCTCGCACTTGAGGTACTGTAATCAACTTCTATACACTACTCATGTGTTCCTACTGATCCTATATTATCTAAAGCTTTATTGAGTTACATTAACAAAGTCTAGATAGCATTGGTCATACTACAGCAATTTATATGAGCGTGTGGGCGTCGAACCATGTCTGTCGAATTAATGTTTTTGGTGTGATTCGTTCATTCATGTATTGGAATTACCATCTACACCTTTCACAAAAAGTACCTCAAGAAACGATTCTTGGAATCTGATTGCGTTTTGTTGAAAGATCATCCTCTTAGTGTGGGGAAATGATTCATAAACAACTACAATTTCAAATGAAGGTGTCGTCATAATGTTTATAATACCTAAACAGCGTTTTATAAAAGGAGTTGGAGGTATATATGTCCGCACATATATTAGAATAAAACAAACACATTTTCAAATTTTTTGAAGGTTTTTTTTTTTTTTAAATTACATTATTGGCAAGTATTTGATCTCAATCTCACCTGATAGTAAGTGACGATGAGATCTATGATGGAGCATACTTGCCTAGGTAGGAAGGCGGCAGTAGATCGAGACGCAACTGATCTGACCCGCCATCTATGAATGGCAACACCGAACATCATGCCGGAACACGGCTAGGCCGCTTGGCGACATGGCTTTGTTCAGTGGGTGGTGACTAGCCACGGCCGAAGCCTACCACCAGTAGAGTTGTCACCTGGTTGGCACCACCCAGGGTCACGTGTAGGGTATCTCGAGGGTACTTAATTCTCCTACGGACGAAGGTTTAAAAGAAAAAACTTTTAAAAGAAGCGGGAAAATATAAACGCAATCGGCGTCCAAAAAAAAAAAACTCAACCATTCCATTTTTGTTGTATTTTAGCTCAAAAATCCAATATCATAGAGACTAATTTTGAATATTCAATTTCAACAGAAAGTACACGACAGGCGCCATTATTATTGTTTAAAAAAACAGTAAGGTTAATACTGACTGATTAATGCCTTCACTCGTTTCTCACGGATATTCCAAAGTTGTATAACTATTCTATAAGCCGATCCATAAATTTAGCAATCTCCATTGTAATAAAACTGTGATGTAATCGACTAAAAATATGTTACTCGACAATTACCTAGTAAATCGGAATAGAAGAGGATATATGTATGGCGACACCAACACAAACCGGTATTAAATACATAAATTTTATTTAAAAAAAGACGGGCCGTGCCCACACTTAGCCGAATTGGTTATTATCTCATTCCATAGGTACTCATGAGATTCATTACACACTTATTGGCTAGAGAACGAATAAAACCATTTTTGTATCGTTGCTAGTGATGAGGATAGTATCGATGTCGATAAAATTGTAATTCAAAGATATTAAAAAGAGAAAATAAAATTAAAAGACAGAGATGGCGCCGCATTTAAAAATGTTTTGTCTTAACAAACAAAAACATTAATATCAACACAATAAAATTATCTTATAAATCAAACAGAGTAGGATACGGGGAGGTTATTTGAATACGCATACGAAAACATAGTGGCAAGAGATAACATATGTAGTGGAGTAAACGGGAGGGTCCTCCTCTAGGAGTGGGCATTTAGACTAGACTTTACAGACATCTACCACATAACCTGTATCGGATTGGCTTCTTACTAGCGGCTTGGGCTCCCTCCTAGCATAAGTCTAGTGATAGGACATACTTATATTACTAGAATCCTTTTATTTCGTAAATAAAACAAGCCCTAGGTAGTCTTGAGGATTTTATCGATACAAGTGCATCGGACAATCTAATCACAACACTACGACCAAACCAGTTCGCGCGTTAATTGCGGCACCAAATTCGTATCGAACGATTTGAATACACACGTAATTTATGGCGCTGAGTGTAGCATCATCTATGTACTGCCTAACTGTGTTGGTGCACGAATACATTTTTCCCCGAATTTATAGAAGTTTAAAATAGCATTTAATGTGTATCGACCTCTTCAACCGCACCACAAGCTAGACAGATTTTGGCGAAGATGGCGCTGCTGACGACATTCAGAACCATTGACAACTCTCCATTCAATCCTGCAACGCGCTATGAGAGTTTTTGGAGCACGAAACATATATATATATATATATATACATGATCCTGTCAATAACTGTTGGGGCAAAGTGGCCGCCCCGCCAGGCATACCACCCGACAGGCTGGAAGATATGGTCGTCTTGGAAGGTATTTTAGATTGGCAGATTGTTGAAAGTGTGCTGGTGGAATTATGGTCAACGCATCCACTCGATGGATTCCTAGACAAACTCGTGGGCTACAATACTGCCATAAATATTGGTCATGGTGAAGATATTATTTCAGCAACAGTCCACATTCTGGCAGTAAGATCAATCATGATGTTACAGAATACATCATGTTGTTTATTACAGGGCATTTTTTTTTTATTATTACATTATAGGCAAGTATTTGATCTCGATCTCACCTGATGGTAAGTGACGATGAGATCTACGATGGAGCATACTTGCCTAGGTAGGAAGGCGGCAGTAGAAAAGAGACGCTACATTCACTAGGCACATGCACCGCAACTGATCTGACCCGCCATCCATGAATGGCAACACCGAACATCATGCCGGAACACGGCTAGGCCGCTTGGCGACATGGCTTTGTTCAGTGGGTGGTGACTAGCCACGGCCGAAGCCTACCACCAGTAGAGTTGTCACCTGGTTGGCACCACCCAGGGTCACGTGTAGGGTATCTCGAGGGTACTTAATTCTCCTACGGACGAAGGTGACTCGACCCCATACACGTCGTAATCAATAAAGGAGCTATCAAAACAGTAATACATCAAATCACAGCTATCCTATATCCAGCAGATTGGCAGCAACTGACCGCCCAAAGTGTCTATAACAAGTAAAAGTTGTTTCTAAGTAGGTACGAATCTTCTATTACCATAAAGAATTCAGTTAATATATACAAATATATTGGTACATCCGTAGGTGAGGCTTATGGGCCCGCAGTTAATTCTTATGACATTTATGTACTTTTTCTAACTGTATCCGAACTAGTTACGGCGGCGGTTTGCGACACCGGCATTTTTATTTTAGAATCGATGTCAAACCGGTACCCGCGCGCTGTGTGGAAATGTGAATCTGTGTTGTACTGATGGTCTCTATAAAAATAATTTACATACTTTTGGGTATCTTTCGTCGGATTTAAAAAATGGCGTCGATTTACGTGGTGGGCGAGTGATGTGTGTCGTATGATGGAGGTGGCGGGACTGTGTAACGGGACTAGATAACGATTATGTTAGAGATTGGAATGATTTCTGAAACTTTCGTAATAGTTAAGTTACTGACCTCTTATATTTACGCGAATACTACACATTGAAATAAATCTAATTTTACGGATTTTATTGCGTTGTTTATGTTTTTATGTTCCCGACGTTTTGGCTCCTTTACAGCAACCATGGTCATGGGATACCTTAATATACTGACAAGGACACTGTTTCGCAAGGTTATTTATAAAATTACGGATACCTCGTGCTTCATTTTAGGTTTTTTAGATAATCTATTTGTAGATAGGTATTTCTTTCCCAAAATACCTTTATTATATAACGCATACTTTAACTGACACGCTAACAAAGATAATGCTAAACTTTTAATTTAAAAAAAAAATACCACTTCTTCCACATCACTCGAGGAAAAAAAACATGCATTATAAAATCTAAACTTTTTTCGGGGCGACGTCATTTCGACCAGTATCACATTTATTTTTTTTAAACTATATTTACGCCTCGCACAATGCAAAGGATCATGACTGTAAAGATAAATGGAATATGAGTCGAGAAAAAAATGGTCGGTGATGTCCAATTTAGAGTGGATCAGGTCTTGGGTCCGTTCAAATATAGGCAAGATCGGAAAGCGGTATGCGTACGCTACGCCATGAACCCTCTACACACACAAACGGAAAAATACATTCAACACAGCCTTAATAAAAAATAATAATACCCATTGTGGAGTAAGGCTAATTCTCGAAGGGTTGGTCGGAGCCATTTTGCACGGTCGGACAGATTTGTAACATCCTCTCTTTACCAAAATGAACAGGTGAGATCGAGATCAAATACTTGCCTATAATGTAATAAATTAAAAAAAAAAAACGTGACATGAGAAAAAGGGGGAGAGCCAATCGCTGCAAGAATATACCTAGGTTCAATTAGATGATCCATGGTATAATTACTTGCAAGTAGTTACGGCTTAGATGTACACAGAATGGTACTATTCTGGCACCACAACACTCTTGGTTATACTTAGCGCAAAAGCACCTCTTAAAGGGATCAATTTCAAATCAATTTTACCTCTACAATATGATGTTTGGTAAGGGTATGGCTATTTGTGAAATAATTTGTGTTTTTGGGCACAAGGGCAAAATTATGATTGTTTTAACGAATAAATTAACAATTTAATCTTTTTTCATTCTAGTTTCGTAGGCAGGAACGGATTCTGCCGTGGTATGAACGAGCCTCTCGAGTGGAATCAGAGGGTCTTATAAAAACGAAAGTGCATGCAGGTACCTATATATTGTACGTGATATATGGCCAGGGCCGGATAAACGATGGATGTGGCATGCCGTAATTAAAGCATAGTATTATTATCGTGATTCATGTTTGTGAATCATACCCAAAAAACCAAAAGAAGCTCAGGTAATGTTGATTGGTATTTTGATTGTTTCCTGCATGCTGTAACAAATTCACGACTTATCGATATAGTAGGTAAGTACTTGTATTTTACGAGTTTTTTTTTTAATTTAGTTTGTATAGACTCGTGGAATTACATAATTCTTATATTTTACTTGCTTTTGCCCGCAGATCCCCTCGCGCTTACCATCTATTTTGCTCTGCACCTCCACCTAAACATAGCCTGTGAAATTCTGCTATAGTATTTTCAGAATCGGATCAGGAGTTCCGGAGATTAACCCCTACAAACATACAACTTTACCCCCTATGCCTATTATTTGTATCCATACCGACGATTTAGACTTACATACATTTTCAAAACCTAAGCTCTCCAACTAAATGCATTATTTGCCACATCCATCTTACTTTGACTCCAGCATTTGGTCGTACAAAAGGTAGATTCGGTAACGAGATATGATATTATTTTTTGTATGTGACCGTGCACGGGGTGGCCAGGGGGTGTGTACCGGGGAGTAGCGGGGGGTGCAAGGTACAGGTGGATTCTTCGCAACGTACCATTGTTAGCTGTGCATGCAACAGCCCGTTAACCACCATCGACTTAAGATCAAATTTGAACTTTAAGAAGAAGATGGTGAAGTTCAAATTGCATCCAAATGTCGAGTTCGGTTGGCATGTTATTGTAAATTACTAGTTATCGCATACGATAATTTATGAAGGCCGAGAATGTCGTGAGAACGACACGGTAGGGTACGTTCGTGATTCTTGTGAAATCGGGATTGTTTAGTTAGGTGTAGTGAGGGTGGATTTAATATTTATATGTTAACAAACATTATGGAATTATTCGAGGCGAATTCTAATGTGTTATGTGATGCGGTCTTCGAATATACCTGAGTGGTGATCAGCTATTTAACAAACAATAGAGTACCTGTTTTTTTTTCTTTGAGAAAATCATCATCGATATGTTTACAAATATTATTCATGAAATCCATTAACTAATACACATCGAATGATTTACGTACTCTGAAAAAAGGAAAACAAGCTATTTACAATGGAATAACATTATATAACTACTTAACAAAATACTACTTCAATATATTTTTAACATGGATCCATCTTTCGGTAAATCCGCCCCCTGATTACGTATCTTGCCTAGCCTAACGATAGCAAAGCGACAGCAATAATATCGCAATAATTGCTTTCAAATCGCAGATTTGTATGGCGTCGCAGCGCTACGTATTACGAATTAGCAATTTAAAAGCAAATATTGCGCGATTACTGCTATCGCTAGGCTATTGCAAGTTACGTAATCAGGGGGCCGTTTGTTTCCTTCAAACACCAAACAAATAATGTAAACAATGAAGTATACGGAAATTATCTCTAATTTGAGCGCCATAAAGTTCATACTCATTGCTTATTTAATTTTGTAATAACGACACGAGACTTTGTCATGTCCACAGCGTGACGTGTCATTAGTGCTTCGAGATTAACTTATTAAAAGCATTAAAAACATTTTTATTGTTGTTTTCAAATACATTTTGTGTTCTGTGGTACCGTACATGCGTACGAGTCGGATTCGTGAGTCCGTTTGTGATTGCGTCATCGTGGGAACGATTGATTCCTATACTTATTGTATGGTGCCACACAAATATTTGCACGGGTATAGTATATGGTAGTGTGAAATAAAATACTTCGTTTATGGTTTTATTAAAAGTATATATTAAACTAGCTATTGCCCGCGACTTCGTCCGCGTGGTATTTAACAAAGACAACCGTTGACAACAGCCTGCTCGCCCATTCTGAGCCCGCGGGACGCATTGCAGGTTGTTGCTATCAAACTTAATCAGGCGCTGCGCTGCAACATTGGTTTTTTTTTTTTTTCGTGAGGTCCTTTTTTTCTAAAATAAAGGTAGCCTAAGTTACTCCTTGTTACATCAGCTATCTGCCAGTGAAAGTCCCGTCAAAATCGGTCCAGCCATTTCAGATATTACCCGGTACAAACAGACAGACAGACAAAAATTGAAAAAATGTTGTTTCGTTATAGGTAACGTGTATACATCCAAATGCACTTAGTAAAAAGCGGTTATTTTACTATTACAAACAGACACTCCAATTTTATTTATATGTATAGATAACATTGTAGGTTATATGAAAAAAAATAATAAACAATGTAATACCACACCCTATAATACTGTCGAAAAATCTCTACAAGATTTCTCATTCTTTTAGGGCAAAGATATGAAGAGATTCACTTTGCGCAAGTGTACAGCAAGCGCGAGCGCATGTAATACATCGGGCAACTACAGTGCATATGAACCTATGCCCTTCTAAACATCCCTTTCCCAGTAGTCACCCAACGACCCTACCTGTAATTTAACAATCATATTTTATACTGCCCCACACCTAAAATTATGCCCTCAAATGCCTCATACTTTTGCAGTATAGCGACAGGACGCGCAGGAGTCGGTGCATATATCATGGTATTGCGATGGCGCTGCGCACCTGCCGGGTGCCGCCGCCGCCGCCGCCGGCCGCGATCGATAATAATAACAATTATCGCGTGCGCCCGCGCCGCGAACCGAAGGTGACCCTTGCTGAGATTGGATTGCCAGAGCAAAAGACTTTATAACATACATTAAATTTTCTTGGCATTTTATAGGTAGTTTAGCCACGATATACCTACATATTGGCAGCTGGGTTGCAAAGAAGAAAGATGTCGTAATTTTCTTCTCAAATCTAACTTGAATTCCTCTTATTTTGACAGGAGATTTAATTTGTGCCCAGAAAAAAAAGAAAAAAAATTGCTGCTAAAATCCAAGCTGATGTATGAAAATTCGTTGCTACGTTATGATTACAATAACATCGATAAAATGCTTAAAAGCAATTCGTACTTCTTTTAGAACCTGCTATTGTAATCTGAAATTCAGAAGTAAGACACAGAAAATATACCTACCATTTCCTTATGAACAAGTCCTATCTGGCAACCCAAACTAAAATTGCAATTGTTCCGCGCCGCCCATTGCCAAGGCCACGCAGGGCGGCGCGGGCACAGCGGCGGCGCGGCGCGGGCGCAGCCGGTCCGCACTCTTTTTGTTTTGGCTCGCATGCGCCGCCAAAGTCAAGGGCACGCTGACCCACTTCCTGCGGAGCCTTCGGCGCGCGAGCACGTGTCGGGAGCAGATGCGCTTGATTGTTTATTTAAGTCGATGTTCGATTATCGAAACATAGTGTCTCATTTGTATATAATGTGGCCGCATTGTATATAAATTATACAAAACGGACATTTGCAATTATTGATCTTTAGTACTTGCGAATACTAAAGTTCAATTATTGCAAATACTACGGTATAGAACACATAAAAACAATCTTTGAATAATGTATGCGATTTCCGAAATTCATTTAATCAGCTTTTTAAACCTGCATAATAAATAGGTCCCGTTCTTAAAAACTCTGTAACAGAGTAACGGTTCATTTTGCCCGCCTTCAATCAGGTCAATTCACTGCTAGCTCTATGGTAGGGACCTTTTTTTTATCGTGGGGAAATCTATCCTATTTTAATACCTATTTTATTGTAAAATTTTCTAGCTGTTGCCGTTGCAGCCGTTTGCGAAAAAAGCTATGAAATTATTCCGAGCAGTTGAAGTTGCCAAACGAATCGACATGATTCTATCGCCCATATCTTAACAAAGAAAGTTTTCGGATAAGGTTCTATAAAAAAAGAACATTACAGCCAGCACTAACGAGCCCTACTCGCAATCCCAATCCCGCCTACACCACCACTAAATATTTTAACACGCCCATATAACACAGCTTTAAAATGGAAACGCGGTAATACCGCCGACACCGGATTAGCCGCGTACATGCATCGTAAAACTAATAAAGAATTCGTTGGTAACGGTAAATCGCAATTAAACCTAGTAAGCCACAGTAAGCAGGTGGATCTTTGAATTCTTTACTTTCGTAATGTACAAGTTATGTTGTTTGACGACAAAATTATTCGTGCTTTAGGTATGTTAACCAGTATAGGCACACCAGCTCTTTACTGTCTGCTTAGCAGGCGCAGTAATGATCCGGTGGGGCGATGAACTGTGATTTGGAAGCATCTGTCACTTGTTACTGTTTATGTTAATACGATCTGAATCAAGCATGCAATTAGCATTTTGGCAAACATAACATATTCGGCAAGAAACTCAGCGGGCTTGTCTTTTTATTTACAAAATTATTTATTTTTAACTCTTTTATCGCCATGTTTCCTTTTTATAGCTATAAGGTCCCTTGTTATAATACCTAATTTTGATCAACACCTGTTAACTAATTTTAAATATCTGTCAGCTGCCTATCAACCAATGCCAAGCGTGCAAATACATATGTAAAATAAAATTTATATTCATATAATATTTAGTAGTGACACTGGTCTACGTACCGAGAGTCCCGGCTTCGAATCCAAAGAAGCAATCTTTGGGTGAGGGGTACGAATATTTATACACGAGCCATAGTGGTTTAATATGTATATACTTAAGTACTAGCCGAGATTAGTTTGGTGGTTAGTTTGTAGTTTCTTAGTCTAACCGTGCAGTTGGTGTGTTCGTCTGGCAATATTGATCATCACACGTCATATAACTAACAGTGTCCATCACAGATAATTTATTCCTATCTGTATCATATGTTTCCATTAAATTAAATTAAATTGTTTCGTAACTGTTTTAACACACAGCTACATGTGTAATCCTCTTACGACATTTTATGCTGCATACACCACCATAAATGTCATTATGGGATATTTACACAGTGGACCTCGCCAGTATTGATTTCTCAAATTCATAAATAAGGAATAACGGTGATACCAACAATCACAATCGCTAAACTCGATAGGTTTGCGTTGTGGCCGCGAGAATCGCGAATAGATGTGTTTTCAAGTCGATAGTGAACAGGTACCTTCTAGGCAAGTATGCTACATCGTAAATCTCATCGTCACTTACCCTCAGGTGAGATCGAGATCAAATACTTGCCTATATTGTAATAAAAAAAACATTGGTCAATTGATTGCCTAATTAGTTTGTGGAATAAAATATGGTTTGTCCTCCTGATAAACTCTTCGTGTCGGTTTCTTCAAACGGTAATATTAGACCACTTTTAACACTTATTCATTTTACACGTCTATCAAAAATGAACCCATATTGTTGTGTAACGTCCATCTTTATTTTTGGGATGATACTACACACACAGACATATAATATAGTAATAATATTCTTAATTTCACCGCTTATTAACATTCATTTTATTTTCCACGTCTATTGAAATTTAAGACTTAGATTTTGTTTTATAATATTCATCTTTAAATTCTGGCTGGAATACCAGTATACCAATACCAGTATACCAATACCAATACTGTTATATGTACATATAATCATATAACAGTATTCCTTTATGCAAAATTGTGATCTTTTTAGCATTCATTGTCACAAAATCATACAACAGATTTAACTTTCCAACTCAACATGCTAAACTAAAGTACATTATTTGGGTCTAGTAGGTACCTAAAATAATAACTTCTACACATATTTTGTAGGAATTTAAAATCTGACAATTCAATCTGAATATTCTTAATCCATGTAAATTCGTTCCAGGGTGTGCCTATAAATCTTCAATAGTGTATTAGTTCACAAATTAAATGAAATCACTAAAATATGAAAGGCAAATAACCTGATAATGAGCTGCTGTAAAATTTTAATCTTTTGGCGCAACGGGCACTTTAAAACGCTGTTTTAGCGGCCGCATATCCAAATAATTTGAATAAAACCCAGTACGGGCACGGTGATGGAACTATTTATATTATAATACGTCGAATGTTTCCTGTTTACCGCCGCGAAGCGACTTTCTATTGTGCGGACAGAATTTATTTAATTTGCGTGTATTTGGATCGCGTTGGAGCCAACGTTGGCTCTAGCATCTGTGTATAATATATCTTCTTTGTGAAAATATTCGGACTACCTGACTAACTTGTAGTTCCAGGGGTTGCAGGTTTATAAACACATCCTGTATGTTACTTTAAAACCAAAATCTATGAACGTGGTCTGCAATATATGTATGTATCAATCAAAAACTACCATCATCATTAAAACATGTCAATTGAATAATATGCCTTTTTACCATGTAGGACAGGGATTCAAAATAAACAAAAAAAAAATTAAGTTTCAAATAATTTTATGCAAAACATTTGATCCAACATTGGCTACCAACTAAGCCATCAAGTAAGTTTCAATAGCTCTCTTGAATAATTCATATCTAAACGCGAATCGTTTATACCTCTCAGTAACGTCTCGATTTTGTTTATTTCATATTTTATTCGAGATTTATAATATCCTACGCGCCTGCCTTTTAGTATGGGCAAAAATTATAATAACAATGTATTATAATATTCATAAAACTGTGGCAATTTTATTTTGAATTCATTACCCATTTTGTTCCTATTGTTGTTTAAAATTATGTTGACGGCTGAGGAAGTCTAATGTAAATCTCATACATGGGGACATGTAAATCTTATCACAGATTGTGCTAACATTACAGGATATAGTAATACTGTAAGTTATAAAACCAATACTGTCACAATAGCATTCCGCCTGGTGCCCTTACTTCAGTATGTAACTAGTATGGAATGTTAGATAATAGTATACTCACAGATCCATTCTTATTATCACGCATACTGCTATATTTCAGGTTTCAAAAGTTCAATACTAACCTGGAAACTGTGCGCGGTATAAATTGACATTCGTCTGTTGTTTTCACGTATGTCACTTGTCTAACACCAGCATAAGAATCTTGCATAACTATTTAATCCATACCTGCATATACAAATCAAACTAGCCTATCGAGTGAGGATGGGAAATCTTGAGTAGCGTTTTTCCAAGATTCCCCAAGGAACCAATGTTATTGTGTTCAAGCTTTATACAATAGCCAAAGATTACGGTGTCGCACTCCACGCATACACCACAAGCGCATATAAAAGCCGGCTACCGTCTCAAAGAAAGTCATCCCACCCAAAACAACGGGAAACTGGTCCACGCAGGATCCCGTTGCGTGAAGCCCCGGCCCGGGCTCGCCCCGGACTCTACGCACAACTCCACACACCTGTGTGTTTGTAAAGATGCCCCCCGCCTCGTGTTCCCGTTGCTGAACTGGTTTGAAAAAGGAAATGTGTGGGGTGGATTTTCTCTCTAGAGTCCTGTCGTCGTGACATCTCATACGTTTTAGTACTAACTTCTTCTGATATACATAAACATGAAATGCTGTTCGTTGTATCTATGTTCGTAATAACCCGAATCAGGTTTGTAAGGAAATAAAAAATATTAAAAAGTGGTCCGGAAGAAATGAAAAATTGGGTAAAACTGAATATGTTTTTTTTCGATATGATTTCTACAGGACAATGTCCGACTGATCAGCTAGTTTTAGATAAAATAGGGTATCACCATCCTTTATTTATTTAAGTAGATAAGGTACGGCGATTTCATATTAATGCTCTAAGCATTACTCAATAGGCAGAAGCGTATGCGATAGACCTAAATATAGGTTCCTCTTTAAGTATACTCGCCAGACGAACACACCAACGGTACGGTCCACCGGTCTCACACTAATCAACGCTTGTATTATGGGAACCGTATAATCGACTGGTCGAACCCAGTATATAATACTTAAATACATATTATTAAACATCTATGACTCCGGTACAAACATTCCTGCTCATCGCACAAATTTTGTCCATACCAGGATCCGAACCCGAACCCTCATCTCAGAAGGCAGGGTCACTACCCAATGAGCTAATCAGGGCGTCAAATGTTCTCTTGGTGTTATATATAGCTTATTCAACGGTTATGTAATGGCTCCGAAATATTCAATTACGGTGCAGAGTACGCCTATTAAAAAAAATCTCGTGGCAAACACACCAACGTAATAGTCCCAAGCATAAGAATGCGTATACTATGGGTACGCCCGTACACTGTACTGTTCCCACAATAGACGTTGTTGTTGTCTGGATATATGTCCTAACCCTACATGGGATATAGCATTATAGGTTTATTTTCCAACGCGTTTCGTTTTTTTGTGAACACATCTGCGAACATGAGCGCGGTGCGCGCGCGCATTCTGCCGCGACGCATTTAACTTAGCGCCTTTGATGTTAATTAGATACCCAGTTGCAGTCGCAATTATAATGAATCCAATTTATTTACGTTTGTAATAATACCTATCATTTGTGAGCTTTTAAGCTTATATTACTTTTTGTCGCCGGTTCACAACCCGGCTCCCACATTTTCGATATACGGCTTTTATAACTGGGAATCACATTTTTAATTCTCACTTGCTAAACAGTGAAGAAAAAAACTACTTTCAAAAAATAAAAAATAAAACATGGAAGATTCTTTATGACGTGCAGGTTCATCGCTATGTTTTCCTTCACCATTTAACAAGTGATAATTACGTTTAAAAATGAGATTACCACTTATAAAATCCGTTTAAATACTGTATCGGTTTAGTGGAATATACACCTCTCGACACAGGCCCTACGAATCACAGGCTACACTAAAATCATTATTTTTGAGCAGTACATTGTTATAGGTATGTAAGAACAGTGTAGGAACAAGCTAGGTAGACTTCAGCAGCTGGTCAAAAAAAAGTACTAACTCTAAGTATATTATCATCAAGTCTATTAGTCCAAAATCGCCTCCTCAGTTAGATTCAGATATTAAACTTCCAATAGACAGCTCACATATGAATGACAAACATATGACTTAAATCTATTACCGCTACACCCAAGACTATGTCGCCGAAGACATCAACATCATAATAACCAAACAGATTTGAGGAAATCTTTGTCAAAACAAGTCTCGTGATGAGTCAGACGTTATTTAGATGCGTTTGGACATAAAAGCTATAAACTTATCGATCGCGAGTTCATAGACCCGGGCCGGGGCCAGACTCTATTACTAACAAATTCTGTGGAATAATTACTTTTAATTGATTTTGAAGACCGCTATGTAAAAGTATTGGCTCTTTATGGTCTAGAATTGCATATACCTATCAGCCATCTAAGTATACTAATATTATAAAGACGCTAGCTAATCCCCGGAACAGCTGATTGAATTCTGAAATTCTTTCATTGATAGAAAGCTACTCTATGGCCGAGTGTCAAAGGCTATATTTTATTACACTGTAACGATTTGGGGTTAAGGCGCAGAGACATTCGGTTGCACGGGAGGAGCAGCGGTTAAAAGCTATCACCATATTTTAGAGTTACTAATGTACCTATAAATAAATGTTACATAGTGTATAGGGAAATGAATAATTGTAGATGGCATTACTATTAATTGAGACGCCACTACAGCTATTTGTTTCTTGGATATTATGAGTTTGTATTATAAGTATGAACATTTTGTTGTATATATGGTCAATATATTATTCCGGGTAATATAATATGTTTCTGAGAAATTGTCATTATAAATTAAAAGTCTACCGGGACAACTGTATGAAATATGAAACATGAAAGTATATGGAACCTGTTGAATCAGCAGAGAATCTGAAAATGGTCTGAAATCAGAAAATTAATCCCAATAACGTTGCATACTTGTTCGACGGTAACTAACTGTACCAAATACATCGGTGCTCACGTAAATTATAAGTGGTCTGCATAAACTAATAAATCGTTAACGAACGTACTCTAAATTATTAATGTGGGCACCCTTAATGTTTAAATGCGAGCAAATTAGGAATTAATGAACGAAACAGCTAGCTTGTAATATACCATGATTTTCCGACGTTCATAAATAATGCAACCGCATCACTATAATCTTGCATAAACAAAAACTAAACTATAAAAAAGAAATACGATGTGTATAAATAATTGTTATTATGGCTGTAAATAAATCCGCTTATTTACGACTACTGTCGTAAATAAGATTTATCAATAATTACCAATAATGCAATAGGAAATATTAGAAAAAGAAATACATGTTTTGTGTGTGACTTATGACTTATCTGTTATATTGAAAGGCCAATTTGCTAATTCATTATTATCATATCCATAGCGAACCTCTAGGGTTGGGTGACCTATGACCTGAAACCCTTCTTATTTAAGCTCTATGATGGTCAACTAAATACTGAGGAGGCTATACGTTTTAACACGATGCCCCCTGCAGTGCACCCACGATTTACCGACGGTACTCATATGGACCAAATGTAATTGGCATGTCTATTACTATTATACCGGACACAATCTATCCTCTACCCTCCACCACCACCGAGTTCAGGTTGGCAAACTACACAAGTATTTGGAACGGCGAGTAGGTCCCGCAGATTCCATCACTGTTTAAAAAGGTCACTCCAATTTGAACCCAGTAGGTAAAGTATTGTACTAAAATCGCATTGTATTTTAACATGACACAATCGAGGCTCGTGGCAGCGGATAAGGTAAGCGTTGTTAGTTACTGAAAACTCCGCTCGGATTAAGTTGGGTGGCTGAATTCTTTTAAGTGACCTGTACCGATATTAGTGTTTAGAGTTTATCCAACAATTAGAACATGTTCACACTCTCAGCTGCTCTATCTCGCGAGTAGGCCATATGGTCATAACGAGTAAACAACATTTATAGCCCATAAATCTGCAGCCACTCATTAGCCCTGTGTGGGCACCTTTATAGCGCTGCGAGACGCTTGTTTAAGAGCATTATTTATTTATTTCTACATAGGTTAGTGTTCGGGTGAAATTGTTCCATTTATGACTTTAGAAATAAAAGCAAAAACATACCAGCGAATAGAACAAAGAAAAGCTTTGTGCGATTTCTGACCAATAGCATAAGTAATACCGGCTAATCTCACTACCAGGGCTGTCGCTCGTGGAGTCGTAGGTTCCATTTCGGATCGAACAAAGGATTTGTGAACTTAAGTATCGATTTCATATTAAGACTAATACACAGCTCATATCCCGAAGATGTGTCCAGTGAGGCCAGGGTCACACTTTATATAATGGGACCTTCTAATACTACCAATGAAACTCCCCCGTTCAGAATTAAGGCGTGATGTCACTATTAATTGATCAAAGTTGATACACACATAAAAGGAGTTGCAAACTAACACTATGCCTACATCCGCGGTAGATACAGTTTTGGCTAAAACAATCATGATTTTTAATAATCCTCACAAAAAATATCCTACTTTTCTATACCAAAAAATCGCCTCAATTGGCCATATTTAATAGCCCACAATTAAATACGAATATGTACTTTTTTTGTCTACGCCGAAATAGATAACAATGCGACCGCTACGCGACTGATATTTTATGGTCCTGCGATTATCGGAACACCAATTTCTTTCGGCGAATAAGGAATACCGAACCATGCCGCTACATAGCAGTGACAATAACTGTTAAATGTTCAGGGCGCGGGCGCTGCGGACTGCTAGAGGTTCTCAGAAACGGAGGATTAGCGAAATTCGAAGTATCTGTAAATCGTGATTCATTTCTCGATTTGATCGTGATATATTTTCATTGGCTTTTAGTTTGTTTTCTTCACGTGAACATTACGAGTTACAAGCTTTAAGCTAGTAAGAGGCTTTCACACAGTAGAAGATAGCTACTATGTGAAATTAAAGGCAGGAAATCAATAAGATATACAGAGGAATCAGACATAGACATGATGCAGATTCATGATCAATTGCTATCGAAAACAAAAGAGAAAACTTTACACGGAAAACAAAATTCTTACCTATCAAATCAGTCTTATAGGACATCTACAGTGTGTTCTAAATCCATGCGTACATTGTTTGGCGTCAATTCCAATTAACCATCCTAAAATTTAAAAAAGTCGGAGTTGAGCCACAGTCCGCTTCGTATAATTGACTTAGAAAAATGTCAGGAATAACGCTGGAGCTCGTTTTATTATGTCTCGCTGGCGAGTGTCGACTTGGTCTGCGTCTGCGCATGTGAACCGCGCTTTGTTTCCGCGTCGGGGTACGCGAGGCCTTTGGAGTACGGAAGGTGTGGAGCTGATGGCCATTATTCGCACTACGATTTTTTCGTAGTCGTCACACCTTTATTGTATTTCTTGCTGGTGGTGCACAGTTGTACACCCACAATTTGTGAATAGCATTCTGACTTCTTATCCATCGCTGTCTTTAATATACAGCAATAAGTCTCTGCATTGAATTAATAATAACAGGCTTAGAATTTAAAAGAAGATGATGCAAGCGTATGACACAAATATGTCATAAAAGAAAAAAAGAAAAGAAAAAAACATTTATTTAGCTACAACACAAGACACGAGATTACATGAACAAACTTATCATAGACGTTTAGACTCATCTTCACTTCTCGATTCTATCAGTAACGCCGAATAGTATGCAATCAATATTCTGATAGAATCTCCAATTAATTACTTGCGACCAAACAAAAAATGTTAACGAAGGTTACTCCACTCCTCGCAAGCCCTTCACTCGCCGAAACAATAGTCGAATTCGTAACTTTTTGTCCGGCAAACTGTACGCCGTCGGAATGTAGGCAGTACCGCATAATGAGGGCCCAAACCACCGCTAAATTTATTGCGTCGGGACAATCTTTCTCGGAAACTACTGAATTATTCGCGAGTCGCGAGCGAGAGGCGGGCGGTATGCGCCCGCGGCTCCCTCCAAGCACTGTTATGTGTATTACGTAACCGATAGAAAAACTATGATAAAGCATAAGAGCATAATTGGATGGATTTCGGTGTTGGTTTTCTATTATTTTTTTTGGGAACAGTAGGAGAATATTGTGGTTGATTAGGTTAGATTTGACTTGGGCAAATATTTGTTAATTGGCGCTGTCTGGTGAATTTAGAGCGGGGAAGAATGTGATGCAAGATAGCATGACTATTGATGATACCTCAGAAAATTATCCGAGTACTATTCCATAGATAATAAAGGGAAAATATATTCTAGACACAGCCTAGGAAGGAACACTAGGAACAGCGGGCATTATATCGATACAAAAGTATCATACGCATCTTTTTTAACTTTTGCCCATCTGCCTGTTCGCGAATCACGGACGGATTTCGATAGAACTTGGCATAATGATAGCTGAACATGGTAGAATATTTTACTGGAAAGATTTGGATGGGATACCTGTGGGATAGCAAAAAATAAACAGTATCTCAAAATGTAATGGACGGATTTTACTGAAATTTAACTCGGTGATAGCTTAAATACCTACTGGGTTGATATTTACAATTTATTTTTTATCACGGATAATAAAAGGGGAGACCCGCAATCATTTAAAATATATAAAAAAATAAAAGGTAAACTAACATAAATAGCAGATTACCAAGAACAATACATTTAATTAACCAAAACTCATCTTGAACAAATTAGATACATCGGCGCATTATGCATTTGGCCGACTATGCACACACGCGAATAGACAGACAGAAAATGTTGGTTAACAACCTATTAACCTCGTCTACTCCCGCATTAGAAATGTAGACTGTAATAAAAGTAAAATAAAGTAAGAATTACAGTGTATCTTCAGTTATTGTTGACAGGCTTACACATAACGATGTCGAATGATATCAGTAGGTCAGACGGCCTTGTAGGATTCACGGAACGCGCGCGCATGAGTCGCCCCGCCCACCGCGCCGAGCACAGCCGACCGCAGCCGATGTAAGGAAGAGAGGGATATAATTATCGTGTTTACATACACTTAAAAACGGTAATTTAAAGCTTTTGAAATTATTGTGGGATGCGATTTGTAGTTTTGGTGACCATAGCTGAAATTTCAGACCAGTCTTGAAGAAGGAATTTGAATGTAAAGAATAAAAAAGAAGAGAACCAGACTTATACCTACATTTTAGTGTGTGGAGAAAATGATGGTAAACCGCCGGCTATCGGGAATCGAAAATTATCACTTACACCTAAACAGACCCTTGCAACTGTGCATCATTAAGGAAGATACAACCTTAATAACCTCTAAATAAGAACAATATAAACTTTACCATCGTTGTAATCTTTAGGTTGATAACTCTGACCCTTAGTAGATTCTTAGGAACCAGACAATTATTGTTGTTCTATCCACTACTGTAGAGACTCCATTCAATGCAATTTACCTGGTGAATAACTTATTCATTCAAAAATAAATTGTATAATGCTGTTGGCCGCACAATACCCAATACAGCACATGACATCACCCGACCAAAATAATTGAAATCCATTATTCTTTAGAAAGTTTAGATACGGAACTTGTTTGTGCATGATAAGCTCAGAAATTACTCAATCGATTTAGATAACACTTGTGTTTACAGTGTTGGGAAAGTTTGTAAAAAAAATATATATGCGTAGGGTGGCATATCAAATCATAGATAGTGTTTTTTAATATTTGCACATGTTGTCAGACATGGAGAATTAAATTTAAAGACTTATTAAATGTGTTTTTATTTGTAAACTAGCTGTTGCCCGCGACTTCGTCCGCGTGGTATTTAACAAAGACTCAACCGTTGGTAACAGCCTGCTCGCGCGTTCTGATCCCGCGGGACGCATTGCAGATTGTTGCTATCAAACTTAATCAGGCGCAGCGCTGCAACATTGGTTTTAATTTTTTTTCGAGAGATCCTATTTT
Source organism: Pheosia tremula (assembly GCA_905333125.1). NCBI lineage: Eukaryota > Metazoa > Arthropoda > Insecta > Lepidoptera > Notodontidae > Pheosia > Pheosia tremula. The sequence continues at coordinate 848,021 of HG995397.1, forward strand.
TTTTTCTAAAATAAAAGTAGCCTACGTTACTCCTTGTTACATCAGCTTTCTGCCAGTGAAATTCCCGTCAAAATCGGTCCAGCCATTTCGGAGATCACCCGGAACAAACAGACAGACAGACAGATTTAAAAAAAAAAGGCTATTTTGGTATGGGTACCGTGTATACATCCAAATGCATTCAGTAAAAAGCGGTTATTTTAATATTACAAACAGACACTCCAATTTTATTTATATGTGTATAGATAAATTCCTATCTAAATCTACGAGTGAAGATTTGCCACCATGTTTATTGGAATAATTATCAGTTGATTTCGAATTTTATAATATTAAAATATTGAATAGGTAAATTATAAGCAACAAAACCGAACGTTAATCAACTTTTTTACCGCCGATAAATACTCCTATACGTTAAAGATTATGTGCAATCAAACAAAAGTAGTACAAGCAGAATAAGGATAAAATAGTTTTATTATCATGATTTAATTGCCGCGCCATGTTGGTCAGCGCCGCAGCCGAGAACGTACTATTGTAATTACACATACGTGATTCGAAAGGATTTAACGAAATAGTTGGATCCGTATTGAAAGAATTTAACTAAATTTCTGGATCCATAATGAAAGGACTGAATTAAATTTCCGTGATTCGAAAGGATTTAACTAAATGGTTGGATCCATATTGAAAGAATTTAACCAAATTTCTGGACCCATACTAATAGGATTCAAGTAAATTTCAGGATCTGTATTGAAAGCTTTTAACAAAATAGCTGGATCCAAATTGAACGGATTTAACCTAGCTTAAGGATCCCTCTTGAAAGAATTAGGCTTAATTGCCGGAACTGTATTTAAAGTTTTGAACGAAATTGCTGGATCCGTATTGAAAGGATAAACTTAACAGTTGGATCTGTATTGAAATGATTTAATCAAATTGTTGGCTCCGTTTTGCAAGGATTTCCGAGCCAGATTCACGAGGTTGTGCGATTGGTCTGGATACGGTCAATAACTAAATTATCAAGCCTCTTATCGGAGTGTGGGTGTCGCGTAATGGTCAGACACTAGCGTTTATAATTCTAATTGTAAATCCGTTTGTCAATTAAAACAAACGGAACAGATTGATATCGCGTGCCGAGAGCTATCAGATACGGTTTTTTGTCGCTCGTGCTAATTCTAGGAAACTGTAAGTATGTGGAATACGTACTTGTTTGGACGGGGCAACAAATCGTTTATGTTGTTTAATAAAATGCGAAGATTTACGGGGTAGTCCAATACTATGTGGCTGGGCTCCGTAAGTAAGAACGTCAGATCCAGAAAGACTTTCGTTATTACAAAGATGTGCATGTCAAAAAAAAGAAAAAAATATCCTTTCTGAAAAATATTCCTTTCTGATACCCAATTTCTGACTTGGACCGCTTTGATGGAAACTGCCCATTACTAGCCATTTGTATTTTTATGGTATCGTTTTATTGGGGGACTAGTGACATTTTTGTATACTTCATACAGCATACAGCTGATAAATCAACCAATAATAATGATGTGTGGAAACATTTCATCTTACGGACTAAGTAGAAAAATTATAAATTAACATCCCAAAGTGATTTTTCAGATGCCTTGGAATGCAACTGTGAATGGAAGAAATCTTTTTATAAATATAGATGGTACCTACCGTAATTATAATACTTATAAGTAACTGGGAATAATGTTAGGTACCTGTGGGTGCGGGCGGTGCGAGTGGCGCGGTGGGTCGCGGTCCGGCGCGCGCGCCGCGCTCATGCCTCAGCGGCGCCGGCGCATGCCCGCGACGTCACCGCCGCCGCTCTGCTTATAAAGAGATTGGATCATCCACCTGATTCTGGGTCGTCCATCTGATGTGCTCGTAAGGCGATATTATTATTATTTCAAAATCAAATAATTTCTATTTCCCAAACAAAAGTTATAACTTCTTACTTAAACCTATAAAATACGATATCCATTCGCCATTATTCACCTAAAGTATACGAAACTACGCAATGAAAAAACGACTTAATCGAAAATTAATTCTATAAACAATGTCAATGGACATAAGAATTTTCCATTTTTTTTTATGTAAATCACCAAAATTATACACACATTAGTCCATTCACTCGGCGTTCAAATATAAATAAACTAATAAATTCTATCAGAAAGACATAAAAACACATATCTTTACTGGTACCTATCATATTGATGTGATTGGCTCGAAAAAAAATTATACTTTCGCGGCCGCACCCGTTTCATTGCTAACTTTAATAAAAGAAAGTAAACATTAAAAACGCGTAGAAAATAATTTATTGAACGTAATTCATTGTTGTAGGGTGACATCACCAGTTCGCGGCGGTTTGGTCAGCAACGAATAAATTATGCCAAATGTACTGACACCGTGTAGGTAGGTACCGACTGAGTTTTTTTATGAATAAGACCAAAGCTACATAACTGGCATGTATCAACATGTTTTAATCAAAAAATACCGGACGACCAAAACTTATGCAGTACGCTATATTGAAAAAAAAACCGTTACTGGGACCAAAAAAAAATTATAATAATGGCGGGTATACCTATAAGCTTACACCTTATATTGCAGCTCTGACTAACTGACCATGTTTTGAAATACCTAGTAATAAGTTAAAAAAATGACTCGTGGACGATAACTGCGTGTCTCACCGCACGCAATGGCAGCGCTGCGCGGGCGCAACCGCGGGGCAGAGGTCACCACGCACTATCGATGGAAAGTTGCTTGTCCCAGCTCAGCCGCGATTATTTGTCTCCGCGACCCGCGACATGGGGTCACCGTGTGACGAGCTATACGACCGATTGATTTATAAATATGGTTAATAATTTATATTTTGGTATTTGAGATTTGTTAGAACCGAATATATGTTTTCTTCTTTGGTACCTACTGGGCAATGAAGAGCGAGGGAATTTGGTGACGAGTTGATTGAAACTTGAAATACTATAATAAAACTGTAAAACGATTACGTTATTATTGAACATATTTCAGTTTTAATTATATTAAGAAGTTATAAAAAAAAAACATGACGTTAAGTTTTTTTTTAATATGTGGTACGACCCTATGAAGAAATGAGATACCTATGGTTATAATAGTCTGTTCCTGGCGGGAATATAGTTTAAATTAAATGTAGCTATTTAATTAAAACTATTTTTATCTCCCATAACTTCAAAATTACAATTCAACATTTAAGAAACGTGGCCAAAATTATGACATTATTAATAACATCCAAAACTTAAAAAAAACGAATGTCCCTTCATAAAGGATAGTTCAATGTTTAAGAACAATCATCACATCCGATGGAAGCTTTCAACTGTCACTTCGACAGCTTTCGAAAACCATACAACGTTGACCGATAATGATACATATACAAGGTGTTGTCTCTCGCTTCCCCGCTGTACTGAAAACTAGGTCGTACAGGGGCCGTAGAGGGGAACACTAGGGGTCTTAGTACGCTGGTCACCCGCAGGTTTTTATTTATGAAAATTGGCCAAGGTCAGCACAGGTGCATCGAATAGGTAGATCTTGAGACACCTATTTGGGGTAAGCACTTGTTATATTTTTAATAAATCTACGCTCAGACGGTAATATAATAATACTTTGTTCTGGTACAGTTTTGTAGTTTATTTATGGATATTGATAGACTATTAAATAATATTAATATGTTGTTAAATAACATTAGCAATAAAAATAATAATAATTTAATAAAATAATACCTTTACGCGAATTAGTAATAATAAAGTAACTAAACATTAACTTCTTAAAACTATCCTACGTAGGTATTACTTTAAAACTTAAATTATAAATCATCTATTAGAAAAGAACATTCTGAACAAAAACATGGTATGACGCAAAGCGGCTCGGCTCCGGGCATGCGCAGTGGTGACTACCCTGTAATTGTATTAATACTTTTCCTGCAACCTATTGCAATAATTTCTAAATATAGAAACAATCTAATGGACAAATAACCAACAATACAGCTCATAGCTATCAGTTATATCTCAAAGTAGAGTTTACACCACATTGAACAATGTCTCGTGACAGCGGAAAATCTTCATCACCTTTTCACGGAAAAACACAAAGAAAACTTTAAAATCGACGCTACAGCCACGATTCTTGAGTTGACAATGGCTTAAAACCGCTTAATACGATTAAAACTGAGCACAAAATTCACACAAAGGAGAAATATGGATTAGACTACCCTCAAACGGGATCTGTCAAAATACTCACACAGCCCGCAGTGTTACGTCCGTTTTGCACTTAGAAAATCCACCCTGTAATGCTAATGCACTTTTCAGGCAAACACAAGACCGAATTGTATGCACTTTTCCAATGAATTTCCACGGTTTTCAGGGAGGCCTGAAGGCTGCGAGCCGTATCACGGTGACATTTGTCAGATGCGGCGCGCGCTCATTGGCGATCGGGTGTGTTCGGGTGCGCTCGGCGGGGTGCGCGGGTGCTCTCGGCTGGCTGCAGTATTGATCGGCCCTCGGTCCGGCGCCCGGCCGCCGGTCGCCGGTGGCGCCCCCGCTCGGCGTTAATGAGACCTGATGGCTATCCATTATTTAGCAGCCTCCAAGACTGTGCGGTTCGCGAAAATTAATGGCGAATTTATTGATTTAGTACAGACGGAATTAAAGATTGATTGGCTAAGTGAGTTTCGGATGGCGATTTATATGTTACTAGATATTTGTCAATATATTACACATGTTGGTATGTTTGAATAAATTATATGAATATGAGAAGTGACCCGATAGAAGTATTGTTCTAATTAGGAAAAAGTTTAGAACATACCCAGCGGACATGTGGAGGGCGGGTGAAGACAGTTTTACTTACAAAGCCGTCAAGTGCGTGTCGGGTTCCATGCAATGTAGGGTTCCGTAGCCATGTAAATAACGAAAACTTATAGTAGCTATGAATTGTAGGAAACATGGTCTTGTTTCAAACACAAATATAACTTTATTTCCCGTAACTCATTTCGGTCTGTCACTATTTTACCTTTATTCCGAAATGACACGGTATTAACTATACATTAACTTAGTTGGCCACAGGACATGATTTTGTTGACCCTTGCCTGTTGTGCTGATAGTTTTTGCAAAACTCATAGTAACCTCATAATTATTTAAAATTACTTATTAATTGAGACCACTTAAGGTGGAAGCTCAGGGTCAGGGCGCGAAATTCAAAATGTCAATGGTTTTTATTTTTTTACGAAAAATTTGGACATCTTTTCGATGTAATTTAGTGTTTTGCGATACATTCTGCATTGGATGTCTCGATGTATTAAGTTTGCTTAAAAAAATACCTAAAGCGATACAACACCGTAAAGTTAGTAAAAGTAGCGGTTGTTACTAACTTTAAGGTGTTGTAGTACTTACCCCATTGTGATAAAATAACAAATCAAACTATCCCTTCGGCTTAAGTTATAAGTCAGGGGGGAGTATCTGGCGGGTAGCAAGTGACGACGGTACCTCGATTTTATTAATAGGAGTCAACTGTTAAATATAAATAGCGGATTACCACTCGGATCAGATTTGACGAGACATTTTAATAAAAAAATAAGGATTTTTAGTAGTTGAAAACTAACGCAGCTACCCTTTTATGTATTAAGGTTTGATGAGATAGTGAAGTGCACATTGTTCTAGAATAGTTTAGATTAATCTAGAGAGTGATGACAGGTTATTTCTTTTTCCTTTATTTTGGGATGTTCGGTCTTATCTGAGAAACGGTTTTTATTATCGAACCAGTTCCAATTTAGTATATGTATAATATGTGCTTGATACTACACCACTTATATTTTCTACATTCAGATCAGTTGCACTATTATTCTGTATTGAAGATAAAAAATGCATAAAATCTGACTAAATCGGTTTCCAAAAATCGACTAAATTCGTTTCCAAAATCCATTAATCGCACCACTACACCGTTCGGTACGTTATCGATGAGAACGCTCCGCCGACGCCGGCGGGCAGATCGAGTGCACTTGTTTTTCACTGTCTGCGGGGCTAATTGCGCCATTTTTCATTTGCGGCCCTTCCGCACCCCCTCACCTCCGCGCGCCCGCCCGCCTGCACCCTGGAAGGGGCGGCCCACCCCTGGACTTGGCTATTCTTAGCTGATGGGTGTTTAGTAAATGAATGTGAAATAGTGTTTGCGCTTTAAATGTGATTTGACTATGTCAGACTTGGAATTAGAGTTGATCTATGAAAGTGAAAAGGTTTTTTGAACCTCAGACGGGGGAAACGCAAATAGGAATTTTAGAGATTGACGCTTTTGTCGATGGTATCGTAAGTAGCGTAAAATAAGTGGTCCTGGCACACATACTGCGACGTTAGTGTGGCATCCACTAATAAAATATGTTAGAATAGCTACAAATTTAAGGTATTCAATTAAATTAAAGTAAATGTCCCATAATAATATCATATCGCGCCGGATACAATATCTCAGCGTTTTAATGTAACTAGCTGATAGGTGATACAATTTCTAGGTCGAGAGCTGGCACACTTTTAGGAAACGACTATGACATAGTAGTATTAACGCGCCAATTAATAGATAAGCCATGGACGCAAGCTTTATTCAAAACAAGTGAATACAACAGTAAAATAAAACATGATAAAAAACATACGCGGCGAATTGATAACTTAATCCTTTTTGAAGACTGTTAAAGCCTAACTAAGTTAAAAGAACAGAGAGAACAGTAACACAAGTATCTACCATCCCTCTCGCACCACAGATCACATAAATAAGTTTGACAGTGACAGCATGTTACGATTAGATTAGAAGTCCTGCTTATCCTACAGAGCTAATATTTTTTTCTTTGACTTTTGAGCTTTTCAGGATCTCAAACAACACGTTTTAGTTGGCAATGGTTGTAATTCTAACATTGACGACAATCGTTAGGGGCAGTCACCCAGTCCAAGTAAAGGTAGACTTAACAACAAGTAGACCAAATTGATAAAAGACACTACTTAATAAGATCACGAAACATGTTTTACACAAAAAGCTGCTTTGTAATGCGATTTTTAATTTAGTAAAACTATCTTTAGTTAGTTAGTAAGAGATATCAGTTAACAGCCAAATCATTCTCCAAAACACCAGTGCAATCGATCCGATTTTTGACTTTCTTCAATTTACGTATTACCCGATTGGCGCTGTTGATAGTGAGGCTGCTCTCTGTACCGAGTCCCGGTAGGATCAAACTTTGTTGCTTAGTTTAAGGCCGTACAGTCGATGTGTTCGTCCGGGGATATTAATTAAGTCCACCTCCTTGTCTATCTGTGAGGCACCGACCGCGCCGCGGTAACTTTCCAATATTGCGCTCCGTCGTAACGGTTCAATGGACATAATTAGTGTACCTGTTTCTTACTGTTTTACAACATTTTTGTGTGTTAGAGTCGCTACGATGGCTTCACTGTTAGAAGATCGTGGACAGGGGTCGTGATATATGACCGCGTTCACAAATTATACGTGATATTTTTACCAAAGCAATAGTAACAGCCCGTAAATTTAATTTAATGTTAAACTTTACTCTGTGAGTACTTTCTGCGTAGATCAGAATCAGAATATTTTTTATTCACGTAGACCATTATGTACAGTACTTATGAATAGTCAATACAAATGACAAAAATATTATGCTACTGCATAAAAATATGATCGGACCGCAAACAACAACTATATATGAGGGTACCCAAGTTCAAACTATGACACTAGGGCATCTAACACCTCAGTCCTCGCGTGACCATGGTAACTATAAAACAGCCGAAACGTCGAGAACATAAAATAAATCCGCAAAATTAGTTTTATTTAAATATGTATATAGTATTCGCGTAAATTCAAGAAATCAATTAATGTTAATCTATTGACACTGTTATACAATGCTTTTTAAAACTAAAGCGCTTTGCTATAGCATTGTAAACGGAACAAATATCACTGAGGGTTTGTCTATGGCTATAAGATACACCAGCGTATTATGAGGGTTCCGCGACTAAGTGGCGAATATGAACTTGATTAAGTACTTGAAGATATTTTTTTTGTTTTTGAATTATTTGTTGTAATTTTTAAGTAAGCTACATTAAAACACGCACAATAATGCTTTAATTTCAGTATCGTTTTCATCGTGCTAAATAATCAAAGTATCTTTAACAGTATCCATTGAAAAAAAAATAGTGAGTTGCAATCATAGCCTCTTCTTATGAAGTCAGTTAAAAGCAGAAAAAATAAATTATACATTTCTCAATTTAGTGCTCATATCACACGTCTAATTCTGATTTATATCATCGCAGTGAAATCCTCAATGTCCCACTGCTGGACAAAGGCGCCCACAGTTTAGTATTATAGCACTTCCTGCAGACTAATCGAATCGAAATAAATGATTATAATTATAAAAAAAGATATGAAATCAATAATGATTCTATATATATTGGTCACCGGGTCAGATCGACAATCGGAATTGAATTCATTCGATACAATAATATCTAATTGGTTGCGAACCGCCTCGACCGGTCTCAACTAATGTAACTGCAATTTGCAAGAACATCACTGAAATTAATTAATTCAATAATTAAATAACCGTTAATTAGCTTTATGAATTTTGATTGTAAATGGAATTGTGAATTAAAATTGTTCAATAGTTTATTGATGGAATAAAATTAGAAGTCAGGTACAGTTGTTTACATAAATTTAACTCTCTACGATAGCAATAATAAAGTACCAGTTACTGCATTTTTAAACAACGTTAATAACAAGCCCACTGAATGTTTTCGTTTATAACAATTAAAATAATCAACAAACTGCTTCGTTTTCTCTGTACTTATATTTTTTCTTCGCCATTACCACGACAACTAAATCCATGAAACTCAAAACACGAGAAATCGTTCGACATTCTCATTTCAACTTTCCACATCAACCGAAAAAGATCATGCGAAAAAAAGCAAAATAATACGTCGTAAATATCATTTGTATAACATCACGACGTCAATTAAGTCACCCCCGCCTCGGCCGGACTATATCAAAGCACTTAGCAAATAAAACATCGACGGCGACTCGAGCCGGCAATAAGTCGCTGGATGCCGTGACGAGCCAGCATTACCAGCCGAAGACAACGTAGGTGCGGCCCGAGGCCTATTGACCGAGCTATACGCGTAAACACCACCATGGAACGGCACCAGCGATAGAAACAAACCGTCGACAACCTTTCGAATTGTACACGACACACGACTACTCCAAAACGCGTTGTATCCAAGCTTGCCGGTACAGAACCAGCAATGGACGTTGTATAAACGCGATTGCAGTCAATGAACTTTCGGTAAGCCGCAAGCTAACCTCTAGATGAGTGCGTACAAATCACGTTTCGCGCGAATCAATACTTAAGTTCAGGCGATCGCCCCCCCTGCAATAAACAGTCGAGGAGTAGTTAGGGGTGTCGGGGGGTGGGGGGTGAGTTATCGACCGCCCCTCGCTGCGCCCACCTGACCGTCACTAATCAGGGCTCATCCCGCGGACACCTAGAGTAATTGTACGCACTTTATTGCCCGAATGTACTTTTCGTTTGTGTGTGTGCGTGCTGGATGGGTTAGTGTTAGGCATTGTGTGGATGTGTGCGTGGAAGTACAGGCGCGTACATGTAGGTATAGGTTCGGACGTCCGGAATGGTAATTTGCTTTATTGGGGTGGATTTGGATAATAATAATTAGGACAGCGACTTCCCTGTTTAATGCTAGTGGGAATCTTGCACGTTTTCACGATTATGCTGACTTTGGTTTTAACCACAAAATACAGGAAAAGTAGGTGTTATTACAGTAACAAGTAACAGTTAGTTGTTTTTGGGTCATTCGACCACCAACCCGTTAGAATATGCGTTTTCGGATTGAAATTTAGAAATGCTTTCCTGTACGGGACTATACACAAACAAAACATCATGATGGCACAATTAATTAATATCCCAATCAATACTGAACCATTCTACGTAGAAAATGTTTAGCATAGTAACTTTTTTTTAGTTACTGCTCTCATTACCAATCGCGAGACATGAACCTTGTAAATTATAAACAAAAGCAACCAATTTCTACGTCTATAAACACTCGTACGTGCATTAGGGTTGTACGATTTCGGAATCTATTTCCACCCTGTGTAATTCCTTCGGTAATTTAGTCGCGGAAGCGAGCAGAAGTCGTGTTGTGCGCGGGCGGCGCGTGTAGGCGCGGCACGCGACGTGGATGAGGGTAGGCCTGCTTTCCATTGCCGTAGCAAGGCGATAGATATATTACGAACAAAAGCTTGTTCCGTGAGACCTATTCTTCGTTTTTATGGACCAATATTGGCCCCAATTGCGATAGCAAGGATGTAAATAAACTAATCTTGAATTAACTACGTGTAATACCGTCCCTTTCATGATCTTAATGTATGAGTGAGATCGAATTAGTTTTAACTGTTTAGAATTTAACTAAGCTGTAATTTGTTGCTCGATAAGCTACTTCAAACACAATCGACTGACGTTCCATTGCCTGTCGTTGATCGTGTCGTTGTAGAGTTCGATCGTATCAAAGAATAACTCGATCGGCAATTTATAGATTGCGTTTCTACGTTCCGTTGATCAACGGTTTGTGGACTCGCTCCCTTATTTAGCGTAGTAATACTTGTTGGTTACGTGTTTTGATATATAATTAAAAGGGTTCCGTATCGTCAATGGTAACAATGAAATTATTGCATTTATTTGCTGCGTGCTGACGCGTTTTTTGATTGGCAAGTACCTGCAACTCCTATTCGTTGCCAAACTATCATCATAGTGTAAAGAGAAATACTCATAATGACAGGATAAAAAGACAGTATGTTCAATTACTGTGAGAACCTCCGAATCGTATGATGTTGGACTCTACCATACCATTAGTTTTTCTGATGATATTTGGTCCTGCTAGGTAGGCACAAACAAAAAAATTACATTTTGAAACGCCCGAGCGTGAACTTAAAATCGATCAAATAAATTTCCATCGATTATAGCAAATTTGATTCGATTCGACTATTGAAAATTGGTTATATCACCGATAACAGCTTATCAGATAAAGACGTAATCGATTCAACCGTTCTAGAGCTTATGATGCCCAAAACAGTCAGAAGTCTCAAACTTATAATTTTTCTCTCTGCATTGCGTCGGCAGTTTTTCCATTGACATTCAAAGATCTTTTCAAAAAAAAAATTACGGAACCCCGGCACAAACTACCCCATTAACGATGTAGAGAGCACGCACCAATTTCCAGTAATTGTAATTACAAGTGCCTACACTACACGTGTTACCACGGGAACTGGTCGCCACTAGAGCCATATTCTAGTAATTTAAATCGATTCACGCTTGATTTGAATAACGATTAGCCAGGAGCCAGCACTACGTATGGTACAGACAGGCAGCCCTGAGAAAAACTACCGAAGGAAAACACAGATTAAGTTATTACTGCGGATTCGCTTGCCTTCAATTTTTTATTATAATTGGGAAGAGTTTCTCGGCATGGATTAGCACAAGAACAAAAAGCGCTACATACGTTTTTGCAGCAAGGAAACACACTGGAGCTAAAAAATAATTAGATAAATATAAACTTTTATAACATAAATGGTGATTTGAAAGAAAAGTTCTGTAAAAAAAGACCAGCCAGCTGAGTCTCCTTGTCAGCTCTTTGCAGATGTGGTCGCCATTCGATCCGGTTGTAGAGTCAAGAATAAAAATAAAATTAAAACTTGTATGCTCATACGGAATTAATGATTTGACGTTGACGGGTGAACGGAAAATGTTGACTTTGTGGCTTTTCTAGTATGTTTTCGGTGAAAAGAAACACAGAAAAAACCACCCATAAATCCGATCTTCCAATGCGGATGTTGTTTTCGGGCGCGGGCGACAATTGTTGACGATCGCTGACCGCGTAAACAAGCCGATTTGTCGACCAAAGTGTAAACATCCCATAATATATTTTGTACTTTTCACGGATTTATTTATTTTCCGTTTTTGTTTTCGCGATAAATTAAAATTAAAAATATATTAAGAAACATTGATGTACTATTTAAAAGTAACCGAGACTAACTCGTTAGAAAAACTGTTTAGGCTCATATTTAAAAAAATTACAGACTTTAAGCAAAGAAAAACCACCCTTAAGTGCATAGTCGAATAGGTATGTCAAAATCTCTATCGTCCCTTTTAATGTCTTATTTTAGTTTCCTATTGTGAGACCAATCACCAAATACCGGAGATGGTGGTAATTTTTGAGGATCTTGAATTGAAGACAAGGTTAATAGTCGATAGCAAACTTCATTATGTAGGATTTTCACAACGTTTAACTTTACCGTGAAAATCATATGAATTTTAAACACAAAGCAACTTCAGGAAAGCTTTTAGTCTACGGGCAAACCCACCACAAGTTTCAATTACGTTTGATCAACTCCGGCTATTTCCCTTAAAACTGCGAAACCGCCCATTAACAACGTCCCAGATAGATCAACACTATTATCTAATAAAATCTAACAACAAAACTTGTATTTCGTCCGCCCGCCCGCCCGTGTCAGTCTGACCCGCCCACGCGCCTAAATATAGCGCGGGCCCGGGGCGGGGGGCACTCACGCACCGGAAGTCACCCGTTCAGCCTTCTTACTTCCTATTGATATAGAGAAGGGGGTTTTGTTTTTCTGTTTGCGTGTTTTTATGAAATACTAGCTTTTGCCCGCGGCTCTACCCGCGCAACCATCGACTTTGCTCTACTGCACAATACTCAATCGTCCAAAAAGCATCTAACACCGAAATGATTGTGAAAGACGGTATGAACCCAATAATATATGTACCTAGTTATCCTCATTGTATTTACCTTAACTTTCAAGCTTTCAATAGGTAGTAACCAGTGACGAATCTGCAAAATTAAAATAAAAGTATTTCATAGAATTCAGTACCTTACCACGGTAATTTACAAATATATATTTTTGGGAATCCCCAAGCACTGCCCCAAGCGAAGGCGATATAATTTCTGTAAAATATCATATGAAATTACCAGTTACTAAAATGTTGTAAGGGCATTAAAGTAAGGGCTTTATGTCCTTTGCCTCATGTGCTGGTTGGAATGCGGTACGTGAATCACATTAATTCCGGCTATAACAATTTGCCAGTGAATCACAATCACCCAACCAACAAAATACTTTACCACCTTTAAGAGATGTTTTATCTCAAATTTCAAGACGTGGGAAAATATGTTCAATTTGATTTTAATTGCATAGCGTTTAACTGAAAGAGGATAGACGTCCTCTTTCAGTCACTCTTTCAGTCACTCCAATCGTCTGATTGGAGTTTGTTCTTCTAGACTCTAGAGGAACGGAAGACGAAGACCGAGGAGAAGCTATTTCAACCAGAAAAAATAAAATAAAATATTGTGTCGTATCTTGTAGTCTAAGAGCAAGAAACTCTACCGACTAGAGAGAAAAGATGATATAGATGACGTAGACATCTTGGAAAGTTCTGATTCATATATTTTGTTATTTAATATATGTATATGCAATAGGATAAGTCATTAATACGGAACGAATATTGTCAAAATAACATTTATAAAACCTTATCACTTAGGTGTCTTAAGTGTTTTTTTATTTTATTTTAGTGTTAGGTAATAAACCTTACTTGTATGATACTTTGATGACCCGTAGGGTAACCAGGAACTTCTAATATTGTTATAGTTCACAACATTTGGTTCAAATATAAGAACCAAATGTTTTGAACCAACTCATAGTGGATCATTGTAATAATCTATGGTCTAAATCCTGCCGTAATTAATAATTGTACTAATAAGGCACTTTAAAAGGAGTCATTATTACTATTTAATATTTAAATAAATCAAAAGGCAGGCAACTGATAACGAAAAGTCAGCAACTAAGTGCCTCCTAAAACTTTGAAAAAAAAACAGACAAAACTACGCACATCCCACACTCACACGCGTAAAATAAACAGGCAATATGAACAATACTAGCCCATCATAACCACTACACATCGATAACATTTGCACAGGACCGGACCCTGGCCCCCAGCCTCCCTCCTGACGGGTGGGGGCGCCCGCAAGTGCGCACAATGACTCAAATCAAAAGGTTCCCGGTAAACATTGGAGATACTTCCGCGTACGTTCGCACAATAGAACGGCTTTTCTAGGGCAGATAAACGAGGTTAAGCAACAATCGGGAGGCTTGGAATTGGATGGGCGATTTACTTCCTTTGCAGTTAAATAGGTGTATATTGGAGTACGATGCTTTCTTGACGACCAACATTTGGGTATCAATTGGGCAAGTTTGACCAAGCTACACATCTGAAAGACGGAAGTTTTATCATTCTAATCTAATTTTTCAATGGAATGATGATACACAATTTTTAAACCTGGGTAATTTTTTTTTCAATATATTGTCGTGGATCATATAGGGATATGTTATCCAGGGCCATTTAACTATTGCACTGAAAAGTATAACTGATAGGTTTTGTAACTAACTTGCAAATACCAACACACGCTGTTGTCACCAAGGGCCGTGGCGAAGTACTTTCGTTAAAAAGCATGATTCTGCCACCCCTGGCTCCCCTCGTACGTGTCACGTCGGGCCCCGGGGGTGCGCCCGCCCGCAACCCCAGACGCAATACTGAGCTGTAATGAGCTCGGACTTCGCTCTGCCACTTTGGGGTGTACACTCATGGGTCTTAGTATAATAATGACGCTTTGGTTTGAAACAGTCAAACTACAACCGGGACGACCTATGCCCAGTTCAAAATCATGGTTAGTTTAAAATCTGTCCAGTTTGGTCATGATGCGCGGACAGACAATATAAAAATCTACAGAAACTTCACTGACAGTTCCTATTGACGTCACCGCCATAAGTGAGCACTGGTGGGACAGAAGAAGGGCACGGCCCCAACGCTTCCCTGCACTTACTTTACCCAAACTTTAATTGCGAATATCTTTGCAATTATATTATATATTTCGTATATCATGCAATATTTTTTTATACGCTTCGATGTTTCCTATTATCGTATCGATATAAGCATTGAATTTAAAGTCCTCTAGTAAGTCTTGCCATCCCAGCTCAACTCAGTACAGTCCAACAGGGTCACACAAAGTACGTGAAGGGTGGGTGAAGTGCCTCCCCGCTCCCTCCGAGCATCACTAGCTCATCCGTCACGGTGACTGCTGTGCTTGACAAACGACCCCCAGTCAGAGTAGGGGACATTGAAGTTGGCAATTTTCAACCTCCAAAAAGACGAATGTGTCCTGACACTGAATTCAAACAGGTGTCATTTTAGAGTGGGTGGTGTTCTCCATCCATAGCGTGTATTGTTGCAGGGCATGATTTCCACCATAACTATCTCTAAAATGACCAGCGCAAGAAAGTAATGGAGATAGTCTATTATATTGAAATAAAAATTAATCTTACGGATTTTATCGCGTTTTTTGTATGTTTTTTACGTTCCCGACGTTTCGGCTGCCGGAAACAACAACTAAATATGAGGGTACCCCAGTTTAAACATCGACACTAGGACGTCAAACACTTCAGTCCTCCCGTGACCATGGTAAAGCAACCGAAACGTCAGGAACGTAATACGCGATAAAATCCGTTAGATTAGTTTTATTTTAATGTGTAGTATTCGCGTGATGACTGAGATGACCCATATACCTCACAAACAATGACGATATCATGGGGTACTAATAAAATAATCGGAGCCTAGGTATGATAAAATATCACATTAAGTTGTATACTTGCATATTTGTGAAGTGTTGTGGGAACGTTTCCTTAAAATTCTGATCTACACGACATGCAGAACCCGCGTATGCAGTGCTGTGTCCATAAAGGCTTATATTCTGAAGCACGTCTTTATATTGTGTGCGGAGAGCCGGTACGTTTTGTATGATAGCGTTTGTTCTTATTTATATCTTGGACGTGTGTGATATTTGGCTTATAATGGTGGTAAGAAAAATATAAATAGAGGATGGGAAAATATAGCCCTTTTAAAGCCTTCAAATCGAACTCCTAAATCCTAATAAAATATGAATCCAATGGGTTGGTAAAGTTATTTATTAGATCCCCGAACAAAAATGATCGAGAAGAAAAACTTGAAAAGCAGGTAGAGTTGCACTTATGCAATTTGAGATATGATATACAAACCCAACACTAAGTATAAATGAACACAAAAAATAATTATTTAAATAGGTGTTTGACTGTATGACAAATCTATATATATATAAATCTCGTGTCACAATGTTTGTCCTCAATGGACTCCTAAACCACTTAACCGATTATAATAAAATTCGCACACCATGTGCAGTTCGATCCAACTTGAGAGATAGGATAGTTTAAATCTCAAATTATAGTCGCAATTTTAATTTATTGCTAATTATTTGTCTGTTATTATTTGACAGTCACAATTATCTGTTAACTCCAAATGATTCTAACAGATGTCGATACCTTTCGACTGGGTTGAGTAAGTAATCAATAGATGGCGCTGCTATGGTAAATCTACGAACGTGTCATATAAGCTACATTTTAACAGCATAATTACCACGTGTTGTTGACGCTATAAAATTAATTAAATTTATTTTGTAGTGAACGAAATACCGTATAATTCAATTATTTCCACTTTTAAAATTTTTGGTGTTAGCATAGCCGGCCACGTGTTACTTAGACTGAAGTGTAAATTGAATTCATATTATAATGAAGATAGGTAATACAGTGAAATTATATTGTTCCTCTTAGATTGTTTACTATAATGTAATATAACAAAAATTTTAGCCACAGCAACGCGTGGCCGGGTCAGCTAGTAAGCTATAAATTGTGACCATCCTAAAAGATTATAGATTTTATAACTATTAGTCTTAATTTTTCTGCAATAATGGGGATTATTTTCATTAAAATCATATTATAAAAAATGTTTTTTTTGTTCAGTCACGTGATCAAAAACGATCTGGATTTTTGGTGGATGCGTCGTGACGTCACACCGTCGTAATCAGTGTCAGGTTGTCAATACGAGTTTGGTAATATTTGGGATTTTAATGTGTTTTCAATCATTTATCGTGATTTGCTTGCCATTAGTTACTATTATTCTCATTTTACAAAATGGAAAGCAACTTTATGTACGTCTACAGTGGAAGCATCTGAAACAGACGCATTCGGTTGTTTATCTGATTGCAATGTCAACGGTCACGTGACCCGGAGGCCGCGTATTGGCGGTTTCTTTATTTATCAAAACTATATCATCGAATTTTATGCAAAATACTGGAAATTACAATGAAAGAACATATTGTTAGCATCATATAACTAATGAACAATTTAACATAGTTTTTCTAACACCGTCAAATAGCCTATTAAAGCCCCAGCAGCCCATCGCCGGCTCATCTGGCCGTCGGTCGCGCCGCGCAACGCGCAGCGCATTTACGATTACACTACAACTATCATTACGAGCGCACTATTGATTCCTAATCCGCACTTCCGGATGTTACGTAACACCCCGCGGACCCCGCGCACCCCGGACCCCACCTCGCCCCTCGCCTGCAAAGATTTACAACGGCAGGGTTCGGTTTGACGAATGATTGGCCGGCCGGCCGCTCGCAGGAAGCCTTCGCGAATTGTTTTGTTTTTCGAGTTGGCTTATGTAGCAGGAAATAGGTTAGAGATATGGGTGTAGTTGGGGTGTGAGATCAATTTAGGAGGATTTATACTTGTAAAGGTTTTCGGTACTATCTTTGGAAAATAAAAAAAATGGTGCCAAATTGCAACAAACTTTGCTGCTGGTTTATTTATAAATACAGTATAATAGACTGGGTTACCACAGTAAGAAACACGAAAACCTGATAATATTTGAAAAAAAAAAACATTTCTGAACGTTTCCCAGACTGAAATCGAACCTGCAACTTGTCGGTGCAGTGATTCTAGCGAACTACGTTCTAAGGACTATACCAATTCGTCATCGCAAAACAAAACGGTATGCATATGTGAGCCCTCAATGAAATTAATATTTATAGTTAAACATGCATATTATTACACATTATATTGACATTCAAATGTTCTTAAACTGCAATCAACAAACAACCTGAATGCAGTTTTGCAAACAATCCTCCAGCAATCACTTCAGAATTTGATTTGGATTTTACTTTTAAATGTTACCGAAGTGACTTTTTTAAAAACTCTTCATAAAATTTGAATAATATTTTAATAATATCCAGTCAATATACATAACAAGAGATGTATCGCAGTTATATGATATCCCATCCCATGCTCAAACCCATTTGAATATCTCATGGCGTGAATACCTACGTGTTTTTAGTAATAATTTGCAACTTCATATAAATATTATACGAACAAACAGTGTGTTTAGTGGAACAATATTGACGCTTTATGAAGAAATATTGCTGAAATAATCAATTAGATAAGCCATTTAGGATGTGTTCGATCATAAATTTTGCTGATTTGTTATTGAATTATAGAGAGAAAGAAATTTAAAAAGTTGATAAACTAAGTCTGCGAGCTTGCTACATAACTGCGGTTGCAGACTGCAACCATTTCGCTATACATAAGCTCTGTGTCGGGTATTAGGAACGTCACACAAAGAGCTCGTAAACGGGCTACAAAAATTACATCTTAATAAAAATCTTGCTCAGTACAATAAGCTCAATAAAATTGCCGGCGAATTCGCTTGGAAAACACAACTGCTTGTAGAGTTAAAGAGAGTATAAATAAAGTTAGTTTGAGGCTTAACTTTGTTTATATTCATTGTATAGCCATCTCATGATTACCTACTTTAAGTATAAGTCATAAAATGAAACTCTGCCATTTCCCGGGATACTTCAATAATATACAAGGTTTAACAAAAACATGTCAACATAAACGTGTCATGTCGTATAGGGAGGTGCAAGAAGCTGCTCTAGATAGAGACAGGTGGAAAGAGCTTCATCAGCTACACCGACAAGGGTCTAACCCTTAAATTAGAAGAAGAACAAAAACAATATTTTAACCGATAAACCAGTAAGTTATATCGGTCACATTAATGTACAAAATAATTGTGTAAATGATGTTTGATTTTTTTTTAAACAAGGTGAACCAGAACTGTTGTGCTATGAGCTACATGGTGTATTTTAAATGTGTAATAATTAGATATATTTCTTTGGGAATGTTATTGTTACACCTTATATAGGATGTAAGTCGCTTTGTAATGAAAACTACTACAACTATCGGTACCATAGACTGAACTCATCATTCTGGACGCCCCAGATTTGGAATTTTCCTTCGTTCTGATGAAATATACGCATTTTAATTCAGTATTTTTAAATTGATTTAATCTTGAATACATAATAGAACGTGATTTTACAACAACAAAAAAAAGCATAATTACTCATTAAGATGTAAAAATGCAATGTAAATTAAAACTCTATACGCTCGAGCGCGCTCGCCACTCGCACGAGTCGGGTATCGCACGGAGCGTTGTGTTGTTTACGATACATTGCGCGCTAAAAAATTACAACATCTGTACCCATGACTTTGGACCTATATTTTTTTATAGGCAAGTGTTAACTTTACCCACATTTCGTTACCATGCTCCTTACACCTGGTATAGGTCTATCCATATGGTAAACTGTGACATTAATTGATATCTATACAACCCTCAGTATCTAGATGCACCAAACCTAGGCAGCCTGATATGAGGCTGATCTGAGCCATTGACCCATGGGTCCAGCTGTGATACATATTTCCGTAATATATTTTTTATTTTTTATCAACTTGGAGGCAATGCTAGCGGTGATATTATGAGTGCACCTCTGCCCACACCTTCGGGGAAATGATACGCAATAGTATTTCTTGTATCAAAGTATGTATAAAATCCATTACCAATCCCATCAATTACACATAACACGTGTCCGATAAATCGTATGTTCTCAATCGTCGGAGCGCAATTTACGCGCTAGCGACGACACCGCGCTCTCTCCTGCATCGCGTAACATTTGATTATTTACGCGAGAGATTACGCATGCTCGATGTATGGTTTACCATCGGCCGGTTAAACTTAAGTCGACAAAGTTTAAGTGTACTTACACTTTTCCTACACAAAGTCAAGTTCAACATCAATTGCACATTCATACCCTGTAAAACTAAAAATGTGGACAAATTAATGTCCCATATAATTTATTGTTGCCCACAACGTTTAATGAAACCGGACTTCGTTAATTTAATTACGAATGATTACTCTTCGACGAAATTAATTACAACCATGTTCTCCGTATTATACGAGATTTTATTAAGCCTATCCAATTTATACACTAATCTTTTTATATCATTTATTTTAATGCTACTAAACACGCAATAAATGATCGAACTCAATTTCCTGTTCGGAACTAGTTTGAAGACGATATTATTTAACTATGCTATTTAACTAAGTGCTGAGTTAGCACCTCTATACTTAGATGCAAGTGTACTGTCCTGTAATGAAATGCGGTGCACGCATAATTTGTCGCGGATGTGTGAGACGGGGCGCAGAGCGCGCGTCCTGAAACGTTCACGTTTCATCGGCCGCCGTCCGGCATCCGTGTGGCCGCTGCGCGTCCGGCGACGGCCGGCGGCCGGGGCCGTGGGCGGCCGCTGTGGGCGTGCAGGCGCTGCACCGCCCCGCCCCCCGCGCGCCCCACGCTGTTTATTCTCGGCCCGACTGGCGGGGCGCGCGACAGTCGCCCGCGTGACGCGCACCAGAAAGCACGCGTGCGTCAGGTACGCATCGAACACGGACGGACCGAGCGGTGCATCCGACGCCGGACATCACAAAAAGATTAAAGCATCAACATATTCGGATACATCCGACCGGCCGGTGTGTCGGAAGCGCGAGAAGGGTGTAGGTGGCGGTGTCGCGGAAAATGCATTTCCCGTGTGCAAGGCGCAGGCGGTGCGGCGCGGGCCGGGGTCCGGGGGTGGGTGCATGCGATGATGGACATCGTATTGATTTCTATCTGGCCGCTCCTCCCTTATTGTGGCGGTGCAAGCGCGCCATCGATCGTTGCACCGACCCTTTAGATTAACGCCCGCGACCTCGCCGCGCCGGACGCCGCGCTTTTGGACATTTTATTTCAATAAATCATTGCAGTGTCGTGTGCGTGTTTAGTGCATATTGAGTTATTAAAATTCTATGACGTCACGTGGGTGCCAGTACGTGAGTTATTCGAGTAAATTGCGCTCATTGCGGCTAATTATTTCTTAATGGGCTAAGATATTATCTGTAGTTTAAATTAACGTCTATTAATCGATTGTTTTAAAAATGTATTAAGACTTGTGTCGCATAAGACTTATTGCCCAAATCGTATTTTAATGAAATGCACATTATTTTTGTGTAAGATAATTGAGTAATATTGTTATATTATTATTATTTTACTGTTAAAATTTAAGTTCTGGGAACAGGTTAGTTGAATCTAATTAATTTAATATTATTAAGATTTCAATAATTTGAAAACAAAAACCAGTAAGTAAATAAGTGTCATGATTCACATTTTTCGAAAAAATATTGAAAGTTTAGAGATTAATTAAATGCGTAAAATTTTAATAATTATTAATTATAAGATCATATACAATAAAGCTCTATGCAAACCTCCGATTGGTCAATATTTATAATCGCACCGCCGCCCTTCTACGCGCACAATCATAAATTCAAACAGAAATTACAATAATTAAATACCTACGGCAATATCACCGCTCGATCCTGTCGCTACTAATATATGTATATTCAAATATACATAGATTTTATAACCATTCATCTCATTCTAACAATTACGAAAACTTTTTTCAGAAAACAATAAACACATCACACAATAATACGCAATACTCAAAAAATATCAAGCTTTAAAAAACAAACTTCCAATTTAAAGTTCAGAATACAAGGAGGTTTTGTACGCTGAAAGCTAGGAATAAGGCGAATTGTTTTTTTTTAATAACGAAGTGAAGAAGGCATTAAAGTGGCGGCGACAGTGGGCGCGCGGTTGGAATGCGCGGGATTGGATTCGTTTAGCGCACGCGCACGCCCCGACACAGCCGTGCCGCCCTCCGAACATCCGGCCATGGCGACCGAAACTGGTGAGTAAATAAACTTGAATATTATTTTTTTATTTGAGACAATTTAATGGCAACACTGCAATAAAATAAAATTATTAATTTTAATTAAATAACAATAAAAATAAGTTTGGGTACAAAAAAAATATAACATAGAGGTCCTTCACCTGTCATAATTTAAAAAAAGAACCGCGAATTTGAAATATATTCGTTCGTAAGTAGATTATGTTTTTCTTTTCTAAAGTGATTCGTTGTATTTTTGAGAGACTCAATGTTATTTATCAATTTTAAGCTCATAAGAATATTGTTATATGTTGCTTAAATTATTCATCTCTCTGCGAATGGACACACAGTCGATTATGTTTATAACATGAGATGTTAACAAAAAGTAAAATTTTAATTTAAAATGAAAATTATTCATTGATTCAAATTAGATGTGATTATAATAAAATAATCGTGGAGCTGTGAGACGCAATGTTCTCTTCTCTTCAACGTTTAAAATTCGATAAGTTTTATATAAGAGCTCTAGAACTTTTAAAGAAAGTATCTAAGTACCTGTTCGAAAAATGCCTTTTACTTTTTTTTTATCAAGGATAAAAGCACATTAGAGTCAAATATCATTAAAGAAAGCCACCCACAATACTTCGACGCATGCAAAACGCAATTGTTTACCAACAGTCGGCTATACTATGGTACGTACGCGTCCACCCGTCACACGTACGGAACATGAGTTCGTTGATATTCAGCCCCCCTGCCTCCACGGGGGCCGCGTCCTGCCCGCGCCCAGGATCATCCCCCGAAGGATTGGGGGATGAGGCGGCCCTTGTTCAATCATGTAGCCGACGTTTACTTGAGATTACTTCACTTTTTTCACGCTTGGTTTTCAAATGCATTTTAGATAGATGGTGGAAAAGTACGTTTTTGAGTGTTTGTAAACATAATAAAATTTAAAGTCTTGGTATAATGCAGCAAAATTCCCCAATCTTGATGTACTGGGTCGTAGAAAAAGTTATATGCTTTTTTTTAAATAACACAGTCCATTATGCTAGTGATGTGACTAAAAATGCTATAAACTCACGCACCCCTATTACTTTGGGGCTTTATATCATCGACGATGTGTAAAAAAAGAGCACCTTAACCCATCCCTTCGGTGAATACTGGCGGGTTAATTAGTTTTTTTTTCATTACATGCTTAAGTTTACGTATATTTTTTTAAGAATACTGTAATTTTTTTTTCTACGTCGTAATTCTATTTCACCTCTTAGGTAAGTATTGTTTTAGATTGTTACGTAGCTTATAGGCAAAACCCACAGATCAAGAAAACAAAATTCTTAGTCAAAGACCAAACTATAGAAGTAGGTACCTACAAATCGTTTCTATTTTACCATAAAGCGTTATTATTAAGCAATATGACTTTGCATCGGTATTGTTATTTTTACATACAACTTGTTTCTCATAACTAGTCATGTAGTTAATATTCAGCCGAGTATAGCTATAGGTAGGCATCGTATCACGCATTTTCGCCTACCTCCCCCACCCCACTAGGGGTGGAATGGAACACAATGCCTCAAAGCCGTGCATTCACACCCTAATACACGACCTTTTCGATACCAACGGTTTATTATCGTATAACGAAACGTTTTGAAGAATAACGACAGCATAATATAATTATACATTCCAATAAATGTTCTTCTAAAGTGTTATATTAACGCTGTAATATTTTATTAAGTATCTTATTTATATTCGATACTTACACAACAACAGCTCGTTCCGCTTTAAATACCTAATCGAGTCGTCGTCACTTTTTAAAGAATAAATTGCCAGTTTGTTAAATTTTAAAACACATTAATTATTAAATCAAATACTATCAGTTAAATGGGTTTATTTTATGTAAACAATTGCTTTTTTTACATGTCTGCAAATGCATCAATTCTGATGGCTAACATTAAATGTTGCTGTGTCATTTCCGACGGTAAATCGTGCACGCCATCTTAGTTATAAATTGAATTCAATCCCCCACGGATACTCCCGGTCGGATATTTCAAGAATAATTAAATCCCAAAATCTTTGTAACGGGACCGCGACAAACTAAACATGGCCGAATTACAAACTTCCATTCCAAATTTAAAGTCTACTTCGATCAATTTTTATATACCTATTCAAACATCCAACAATCTACCTACGTGTACTAACAGATGCATATATAATTCAAATATTGGTAATACTTTTAATTCAAAGATCATAATTTTAAAAGGATTTATTCAAAACTGGCAAATACACCAATAGTGAGTGATTAGCTGTTATTAACTAGCCGTCAATAACAGATAAGTAATCAGGCAATAAGAAAAATCCTTAAAAGTATGGTTATTTTATAGAGTTTTGATATTTTATACATGAATTATTAATATAAATCTTATTAACTTATCCGGTTATAAACATGAAAAAAAATCAAGTCCCAACCCTTTTTTTAAAAAAACAAGATTCCAAAATCAAACTTCAAATAAGAAACGATAAAAGTAGCTGAGCACTGAACACCTCTCGATGTTATTGACACATGCAAAGCATAATGTACAATACATTATTTATTTTATTCTGTCGCAAATAACATATTTTAATTTTAAAAAGTTGTATCTGACGTTGTTTTTGAGATTGAGCTGGCGCTTGGGCACGATTAAGTCGAATATTTATATTAATAAAAATATCGACAACAATTTTAAACATCTGAGCCCCGTGCCCAACAGTAGGACATTAAAAAGGGCCCAAAAATATATTTACTCGCTACCTAGCCTAATTTCAGTTTAACAATACCTATTTCATAATATTGATAAAAATATATAAGGTGTAACATAAATAGTGTAAAATATTTAAACCGATGAATCAGTTATATGGATGACGTTAATGTTTAAAAAATTGTGTAAACGATGGTTGTTTTTTAAACGATGTGAATCAGTAGTGTTTGGTATGTAGGCATGGGCTTAAAAGGTGTAATTTATTAAATGTCTAATAATTTGATTAAATATTATCTTTATAACCTTATGTAAAAAATAGTTCACACTATTATTGTTACATTTTATATTGTAATTAAGTAACATTTGAATAGTTGAGTGTGTAATTCTATAACTCTTAATTTTATGCATGTAAAATTATTTTAATTTCGTTGAAGATATCCTACCTACTAAGACAAGTGCGTCTCTCCAGTTTACCAACTTCAGAGATGCAGATTCTTAAGATTTCCTCAATCAAAATGTTCCCTAACACAAGTGTATCGTAAAACACACTTAATTTATTTATCTGTAAAAACCAAAATGGAGGAACATAGTCAAACAAACGATAATTATGTAAATCCTCCGCGCAGTACCTACGGTAATGTCGACGTTAGTCACGGATCCTTGACATTAACGTTTGCTGTTATTAAATACTTGTGAATAGTGCTCATCTATTAAAAATATCATATCGTCTCGTTTAATGTTAAATACCAATCATGACATATTTAATGGCCAATAGGTATAATTATTATAATCAACTTTTGAATCTTTTAGTGAAATTAAATGGAAAAGATATTGATAAATCTGTAAAAATACACCATATCTAATCCAATTATTTAAGTAATGGAATATTGATTGGTAGTATTTATCGTATGAATACAAATTCATGCAACTCCTGCGCAGGTTCCTCGACGCTCACCACCTCATCTCCTTAACACAAACAAAATATGATTTATATCTTTGTCCTTCTCTCGTGTACGTCGTATACCTATACTAACCGGCGAAGCAGGGTGCGCGAGCGATAGGAGTGAGAGTGGCAACCCTCAAAAGCTTTCTGCGCGGGTGTTATAAAGCTAGTTCCACACTGACCTGGATGTGTTTCGCAGGCGGCGTCGCGGCCGGCGGTGAACAGCAATATTCGCTGCGGTGGAACGATTTCCACTCATCGATGGTGTCCTCCTTCCGGCGCCTGCGCGACGAGGAGGACTTCGTCGATGTTACCCTGGCATGCGCCGGCGCAACATTCACAGCGCACAAGGTAACTGATGCACTTAAATCATCATCAAGATTAAATGAAGTGACTCTCTCTTTAGTGCATTTGCTAAGCATGGCCGAATCTTGTTGAATCAAGAGTTCCAAAAAGATCAGTGTCTCGACATACTTCGTTTAATATCATGATATAGGTCCCATGCATGTCAAACTAGTTCATTCACAATCAGAAAAATAACGAGTTAACATTAAGACTCGTGAAATACGCCCGACAATTTCTAAATATCACGATGCTGAAGCTACGGTTCTCACCAGGTGGTGCTGTCCGCGTGTAGTCCATACTTCCGGAGGCTACTGAAGGCGAACCCTTGCCAGCATCCCATCGTCATTCTTCGGGACGTCCACGACAAAGACATGGAGAGCCTACTCAGGTAAGGATGATGATGTCTTTTTATGAATTCTGATTGAAATTATGCAGTTGAGGTGAATACTTAGAAGTAGAAAATAGTGACCATTCTCCCTCTATTTGTGTATTCCATTCAAAGGCGGCCTTTCCCTAAGGCCTACTAGGCCAAGATTGTTAGTTCGCCTGATCCCATTGTGGGCTAGCATTCCAGCTAGCTTACCTCACTGGTGCCAGCTCAGTTTTTTAATTACACTCAGCTCAGCTTACAAATAATTTTCGTCATTTAGATTCATGTACCAAGGGGAGGTTCACATCGGACAAGAGCAATTGAAGGAGTTCCTGAGGGCGGCACAGCTGCTCCAAGTGCGAGGACTAACAGACGTACCCGCACAAGCTCCGATGGCTACGCTAGACCAGAAGGCTTCACCAGTAAGAACTTAAGCTTGATTTCTAAAAACTTGTTGGCGCCCGACATGGCACTTTATATTATTTGATTGATTTGTTTTTTTTAGGTAACCCATATACTAAATTTTGTTTTGTCTTTTTTGAATAGTTATCATTAACAAAACTCCAACAGTCCGCATCGTCGTGGACTGAGACCGGCAGCGGCGGGTCACGGGAGGGCCGCGAGCCCCAGCCGCGGGAGGGTAGAAGACCGAGGAAGCCTGACGATGGCGCCGCGAACACCCCACCTCCTAAACGCGCCAGGTCTTCAGATTTGTACCAGGCACAGCTGAAGTCCAGGTATTACGGAGTATTCCAAGATTTCTGCTATTTGACACATAATTTTTAAACTAACTGCAGAGAACGTAGGTAAAAACTCGAAATGGTGGACTTTCTATACATGGAAGAACAGTTCTCAGACTTCTCGTCGAAACCTTTACATATGAGATTATTTTAAGATAAGATTTTAAGATAAGATTCATTCCTCTCGAGAAGAAGGGTCAGGAAAAATCACGGGTACCTACGCTAGGATATTCTTTTTTTACAATACCTGCATTGTTATAGGCATGATAGAACAATGTGGCTACGGTTTGAGTACTTAAAAGTAAACGATTCTTGGAATACCTGTACTCGTTACACTTAATATTTGTTACAAGCATGTGCTTATGAGTTGTTCCCACTGTTGGTGCAGGACGGAGCAGATGCTGGCGCAGGGGGCGAGCCCCGAGAGGCTGGCCACCAACGGCCACGAGCTGGCGCTCTTCGGGCAGGCCCTGGACAGCGCGCAGACCCAACACCTCTCCGGGGTTTCTAACAACCTGGTACGTACTTGGAAGTATGATTACATACATCAACACGCTTTCACAGGTTTTTATTGATGACAGATTCATTAAATCGAAATATTTTTGAGTTCAATCAATTTTGGGTCCAAAATAATAACATGTTTTATCAAAAGGTAGATAAGGACTACTATCCCATACTCAAATCTGTGTTTTTTTTTCCATAGTCTGGGGACGGCGAGGAGTCGTCATCGGACGCGGGCGCGAGCGACACCGAGGGCGAGACGAGAGCTAAACAAGAGCCGCTGGACTACGACGACCCAGCCACCATGGCCAACACCAACGGGGCGCTACCACACAATTTCCCGGGACTGCTGAACCTACCAGGTATAACCGCTGGGGCGTATGAACCAGGTTGAAGCAGTACAAACATTTGAATAAAATTTTGAAAAGAAATGAAGAAATAAATCCGTTATTTACGAATAACGTGTGAATTGTATCTAATCCATGTTATTTTTTACAGGTTTCCCCGGCCTGCCGGGACCCTCGGGAATACCAGATAACTACGGTGAGTACACAACGCACTCGCACTAATTACAAACGATACATGACTCAATAGAATCGTCTAGCAATTAATATCGATTAAAATCATTTCCAATCGACACGTTAACGACGCACCACGAACAAAGGTAACAAATCGTATCATTAATTGCACATTATTGAGTCACGTACCCACCGCATGTAATAACACTAACAATTAAATAACGAGATCGACACAGAAATGCCTAATTGCATAGCTTTAGTCGTTACGATAAAACAAGTATTTGCCCCAAAAACGTAACCGGACCGTCGTGTACTATTGTCGAGAGTGGAAGTTCCGTCGAAAGTAGAGCGAGCCCAGCGTCGTCGACGAACGTATCGGATATCGGAGCACTGAACGCGGGTTCGTCTGCCCCAGGAGCGTCGTGGGCGGGCGCGGAGGGCAAGGCGGGCGGCGACGAGCGGCTCGGCGGGTTCGCGAACGGTGAGGGCAAGCCCGCGTGCCCCGAGTGCGGCAAGCGGTACAGCAACAATAGCAACCTGAAGCAGCACATCCTCAACGTGCACGCGGCGCGCGAGCTCGCGCACTCGTGCCCCGTGTGCGGCAAGGCGTTCAAGACCCGCCAGTACATGCAGATACACATGAACTCGATACACGGCGTCAAGCAGAGGAGGCGCGAGCCCGCCCCGGCCGCGGATCGCTACGACCGACACACCCACAGTAGCGCTTAACCGTTGTCCGGATCATATCTAACCGCCGCCTCTGTGTTGCAGGGGCGGCTCTGGCGGGCGGGGCGGCCCTGGGCTACCGGCCGCAGTGCCCCCTGTGCGGCCGCGTGTACTCCTCCACCTCCAACCTGCGCCAGCATATGCTCAACGTGCACTCGCAGACCGACCGCGACCAGTGGTTCCCGTGCCAGCACTGCGGCAAGAAGTGCAAAACCAAGCACTACCTGATCAACCACCAGCTGCAAGCGCACGGCATTCGCCAGCGGCAGAACTCTTAGAGACGGCGCGACGCCGAGCGCGCCCCGCCGCCCGCGCAGCCCCCGCTCGGCGCCTGGTGGTGACCCGCCCCGCGCGAACACCGCGATACCCAACAGAAGTGCCAACGGACTGCGTACGAAACGGAGACGGAACAGTTTATATAATAGAATAACGTAATATTTTTAGAGAGTTTATTGCGAACGAACGGTTCGGGGGGGTCTTGTCCGGGTTTGCCAACCTCCGCCGTGTGTAGCTTGAGTAACATGGTGCTGTCGGCATTGCAGATGCCGCGGCGCGGGGCGCGTTGGCAAACCCGGCGGTGAGGGGCGGCGGCCCTCGCGAGGCCGAGGAGAGCGGTAGCGAGTTGCTAAAGTACCTGCAGGGCGAGTGCGCGCGGGGGCGGGGGCGGGGGCAGCTGCGGTGCCCGCTGTGCCAGTCGGCGCTGGAGTCGCTGGCGGCGGCGCGGCGCCACCTGGAGGCGCACTACCCGCGCGACAGCCCCGTCTGTCCGGTGGCGTCGTGCGCCAGGTACTTCGCGCATCCCAACTCGGTCCGAAACCACATGAGGATAAAGCACCGCCGCCAGTGGGAGGAAATGAAGACGCTGAAGTGGAGCTGCGGGTGGACGAACTAGGAACGCGACCGGCTTCCTTCATGTAACTGACAACGGCTGTGAAACGGAACTATTGTCGAGTGCGGCTCTCGGCGAGGGGGAACGAGACGGTCTCCTGGATGCATTTTTTCATATTATAACGCTGTCGTAAAACATTGTATAAAGCTGTAGAATAAATCGACTGAAAATTATTTTTGTAGTAGACTAGACTGATATTGTTTAGGTAAGGATTATATTGTAAGCGCATTATGACATGTGATGATTGGTGCCATTGATAGAATACGAAGTGCAACTAATGAGTGTCGATCATTCTGACTTCCTGAACGTCTGTATCTTCCATAGTTGCTTCTACCATTATGGCCGTTCACTTGTAGGCGTTTTTGAGGATGCCTGAATAACGGCCATCAGAAACCAAGATTTTCATTTATAAAATGACTTAACCGATCCCAAAATCGCTAGTCAAATAACGCTTACAATTGAAGGGTAATACTTTGCGATTTAGCTATTTATCTTGAGGCTCTGGTGTCCTGGTAACCGACTGTAGTTATAGTCTGATTCATAATCATTTTAACTGTACCCCTTTACAATAGCAGGACATCATTATTAACTAAAATCATCGGTGCAATAGGTTATGATGTAAAACATATAAAATGTTCGAAAACATTATCAGCTTCTGTTATTACTTAAAGTTTATACCATCTATTTTTTCTTTTTATGTACGTAATTAAACCAGAAAATGCCAAATAGAAATCCTAAACTTTTGTACCGATGCTATCTGTCCCTTAACATATTCGACCATAGATAAGACAATACGAAATAGATTTAATCAAACGAAAATGAATCTGATGCCTTTGAAAGCAATAGTTAAGAATAAGTTCAACTCCAATTCATAGAGAATTTATTTTCTAAAGGATGTTTGTTGCGAAGCTACGTGTAGGTAATTGCACAATCTTAAACATATCTAGTCATTGTAGACAACATGAGGGGTTTATTTGATGTACATAATTTATATGACGGTTCCATGCGCATATATTTTTTTTAAATAAAAAGGGGATTACATCACCTACATATAGCTGTAAAATTACCGTAATGTTTCCAGCATAATAAGCTTAAACGTGTTGAACTTTCGCGTAGGTATATAATGTCGACCTAAGTATTCGACGTACCTATGTAGTATTTTGTGCGTAAGTCCAATCCAAATTCTGCAAACGAAAAAAAAAAAAACAAATTATAAAACGTTAGTTGACAACATAGATGTAAGCTAGCAGTGTTGTCACAGATAATATTGAATGAATGATTTAATAATTCACTCGCCGCCTACGAAATAATTCTTATTTTTTTTCTGACAGATCTTTCTTTATATTTTGTAAGTGAAAATGTTGCCTTATATTACCAAAAATAATGCTTGAACTCTTAGAACCATAAAATTGTGTAAATAAAAACAAAGATGCCTTTAAAATATATGCGATGGAAGCGTAACATAGATCTCCAAAAAACTAATAGTATTGGTTAACCTAGCGAGTAGTTGAAATTGTTCCTGACGCCTGAGAGGCAATGTCGTATATCTTAATAATTAATAAAAAAAATATTTTAAGCGTAAAAATAGTCAACTCAATAACCAAATGTTCAATGTGAGTAAACGATTCTAGTTGCGAATGTATTAGTGATACGAATATATACGTAATAATTTAATTTTTACCCGAAGAAAAGTGTCTGCTTATATAAATACATAAACAATAAAACTACCAAGTAGAAAATACATTTGTTTTCAATGCCACAATGGCAACACTTATACCACCATCACCATAGCAGTGGCGGGTGGGTGCAGTGGGGGCGCCACAAGCATCTATTTTAACTTGTACATTGTACATTTTAACTATAGGCGAACACAACACATACAACATTCAAGAACTTTGTACAACATAGTTTTTGTTTTTTAGTTTAGTCACACATTTTTATTTTAAAATACCATTACATTAAATTAATGAAAAGGTAAGACAATTCTTAACGCGCCTGCCAATTTAATTCCCCGTGCAATAGAATTAAAATTCAATTTTCTTCAACAGGAGGCTGTCGAAGGACCCAGGACTTGCTGCGTGTACGAGCCACTGATCCGAGGCCTTGTCCCAAATGCGGGAAGATTTACCGGTCCGCGCATACCCTGAGGACGCATCTGGAGGATAAGCATACCGTCTGCCCTGGATACCGGTGAGTTAAAACTTCATATTTGAAGGCTTATGACGTGACCTTTGTCTAGTGGCTTAAGCGTAAACCACTGGACTCACTGCACCCGATTGTTGCAAGTATTTTAAAAATTTCAGAACCGAACTTTAGGTTTTTGTACACGGTCCGGAATATTTCCCCGATCCATTGTACCCATAATAAAAACTTTGGTTATGTTAGGAATATACAAGTGTGTTCGTCTGGCAATATCTAAATATATAAAACGAAGTTGATAACTCATGAAAGGGGGAGCAGATATATTCTTAGATTTTTTTGAATTTTTGCCCGCAACACTAGCAGAATTAAACATGGGCAAAATTAACATTTTATGCTTGAAAAATCATTCTGTGGCGGCACGAGGTTTACAGGGACAGCTAGTGAATATTATAAATGACACTAGAGACGTCAGGGCTTTAAAAAATCTTTGAAGGTTACTATTTTGGAACACGCGAAATTGTCGTCTATTCCATTATAAGGCGAGTCTCAAAAATGATATGCTATTGTCGGCAGTTGTGTGCTCTGCGGCACGGTGGCCAAGTCCCGCAACTCGCTCCACTCGCACATGTCGCGGCAGCACCGCGGCATCTCCACCAAGGACCTACCAGTGCTGCAAATGCCCACCAGATTCGACCCTGAACTCGCCAGCCAGTGAGTATAATAATTATTCTACCGATATAGGTATTTATAAGGAATCTTTTTGGAGAAATATTGCAGTGGAAAAAAATAATAAAATGAAATATTAGAACATAAGGTAGCTAAGCAACTAAGTGGAATGGTTTAGAAGGCATTTAAAAAAAATGAATATCCACAGCGGCACCCAAAAAAAAACTGGAGAAACTTAACCCAGAAGGTTGATAGATTTTTGTCGTGGCCGTGTCAGCCAGTCAGTTGTGTGAGTTGTGTGTTGTGTTTAGTTTGACTTTATATGACTATTCTACTCCTCCACAGGTTACTTGCAAAAGCCGGAGTAAAAGTATCACCAGAACAGCTCCGGGCTCGCGCCTCACCTACTGGACCACGTCGCTCAGATATCAAATTGGACGCCAAGTCCGCCGCTTCAGAGAGCAGCTCCATCTGCGGGGATAATGATAACGACGACCTGAGCCAGTCCAGATATCAGGACAGCATCCCTGTTTCTCCACCACGTAAGCATTAATTATTTGCTCTGCTAGTTTGGATACCACGTTTTCTTTGTAAGGATGTTGACAGTATAGTACAGTACAGTACTCTATAATATAGAGTACCTACTCTATACTATAGAGTACTGTACTTAGTCGAGCTAAATCTACTACTCTAGGTAGAGTAGTAGATTTAGCTTGACTAACATCTATTATGGCGAGCTGATATTTTTAAAAAAACATCTGAATAAAATTATAGATCCAGTCCTGTTTATAGCTCGAACAGTATCATAGCCCAAGTTGAATAATCATTTTAAGCAGCTCAGCAGAGACAACATACCTAATTAATTGAACGCGCGTCTCTTTTACAGACATAAATAACTTGGCAAACACAACAATAACAAAAGTGCCGGCAGTGCGAGCGGTGACCGCTAAGACTGTGGAGAACATCCCGCACGGGCTGGTGGCCGGGATGAAGCACAACGACTACCCGCCCGGGTACGGTGGCAGCTCAGCCCTGCTCGACACATACTTGCAGTACATCGGGGAGAACATGTTCGGTGAGTCTCCCATAGCCAACAAGGTCTAACTGACCTTCTCTTTATAACCTCTGATGCCGATTAACTGACCTTTTCTAAACAGGCATGAACGCGAATCTGGCGCAGATGAACGCTATGCACGTGGACAGGAAGGCCTACGAGGAGCAGCTACCGCAAATGGGTTCCTTACCACCGCCACCCACGAACCTCGCCCACCAACGCTTCCTCAAACAAATGCAGCGGGGGTACACCGAGAACATAGGCAAGCCTGACATCATGCGTGACTCTGACGAGCCCCTAGACCTGGGTAAGGAGAGGCAAAGGAACGACAGCATGAGCGAGACAGATACAGATAAACATGACAGCGGAGACAAGAATACGAGCAAGGATTACTACAAAGACATTAATGAGGAGGACAGAAGAGTGAACCACTCTGAACTTGACCAGGAGAACAACGGACAGGACGACGGCGACTACTCAGACGACGAACACATTAAAAACTCGTCATGAAATAAAAGCAGTTGAGCGTAAGGGTGTTGATACAGTCGCATAGACTACGTGCGTGTGACAAGGATAGAACAATCGTTTTGTTGAAATTAGCGAAAGGTGCTTGAGTGTTGTTTTATGGTCATTAACTTGATTCGGTTTTTTTTTTGTAATAACGGTTTTAATTGTTGACCCGTGGAATGTCGTTGGTGCCATTTCCGATATTAATGTAAATTTTAAAGGTGTTAGAATTAGATCGGTTGCAGCCGGATTGGGTCTGGTCGCGTGGCCGAGTCCGCACGAAGCCGGTTATTGATTCGGATGTGTTCGGCGGCTACCGTACAGTTAGTAACACACGAAACTCCAGGTTCGATAAGTTTTATTTCATAAGCAGTTAGTGAGACATTATTTTTGTACCCAATGTGATAACACAGCCATATTTCACTTAGCGTTTACCCGGCACATTAGTTCAGATTGACTCACTTCTCGATTGTGAGCTTGTTTTAGTAGAAACGAGAGCTAGTGGGTAGTGTTTGTTTGTCTCGTGTATGTAAGGGACCCGTCACATAGTAGGGCCTGTTACATAGTAATTCCATCCATCTACCTCAGCATTTGGGCCAATGCGGCGAACGTTATAAATTTTAAAAAGAATATCCACACACAAATGTGAAATTCCATCCATCTACCTCACTTCAATAGATTTTATTTAATATTTTATACAATTTATAGATATAAATAACTGTTGTTTTAATGCATATTGCAAATTGCATTTATATATATATACTATGTAGAGTATATCGTAGGTAAATATATGCAAGTCATTAGATCATTGTTAGTGCTGCCCGTAGAGACTCGTGTACCGATTGTTTTATAGGATGCGCACTCACTAGAGATACTAGGCTGTCACGACGTTAGCGAGTCATGACTTAACCTCTGAGCGAGCACACTTAGTACATATATACGATGGAAATTGTATACGAACAAATATAACAGAGCTTAAAATCATACTATTATTGATAAATATACATAATACGTGTGTATACTGAGACGCGGACGAGAATTTTGAAGCGCGATATGTGAATAAAAATTTTTGAGATACATTTAAGGATGATTTTTAGCAGATACAACATATAAGTCGGATCGGTCGTGAAGTACGTATATAAACGATTGTATTGTCGGACGCGTTGCTCGTATATCGACCTTAAATGGTTACTGCTATATGAATAACAATTACCATCAAATACCTTGAGACTGAATAACATCCAGGGGATGAACAGCTGTCGCGTTGTCTGTGTGCGACCCGCCATGTTCAAATTTGACAACTAATATTATAAAATTAAGACAATGTTGCGTGTATATAAATTAAAGTGATATGTAAAGTACATAAATAATAAAAAAAATAGTAACAAAAAGCAATAAATAAAGTATACCTTGACGTTGCCTTCGATTTGTGTAAATACGTGGGTAGTTGAACGGTTTGCGTTGGTATTGCGGACATATATGAACCTTATAGTGTACACCTAAAGGTTTATTTTGTAGTAATGTTGTGGGCTCGTTACTTAAATAACAATTACTGTGATTGCAATCTCATGTTAGCCTTCAATACTTATACATATTTTTTAGAGTACAATGTTATAGTTATTTAGTATATGGTAAAAGTATTTGTAAGTGAGTCACAAAAATTATATTTACTTACTTCCCGCCCCTTGAACGTTAGAATTCACGTTATATAAGTATTTAGAGCAATAGGTAAAAGCATTTAACCTTTTATATGAGAGATATTTAATTTATGATTTTTTTGAGATACCCCACTAGGCCCCTAGGCCACCGCGCGTGAGGTAAACGTCACTGACACTCCGAAAGTATGGCTACCACAAAAAAATCATAAATAATAGGAATAAGTTCTACGGGTTGATTGAAAATATTTTTTGTTTAGTGTGTTAGTGAGAATTGATGAGTTATGTCAGTTCGGTTTGCGCAGTTATAACCTTGTTGACAGTTAACATAGTGTTGCCATAGTGAGTAATAATTTTCGACTGTATATAAAATAAGTTTTGTTGAGTAAAAAAATGAGTGCTTAATCATTGATAATCATATGGATGCAAGTGTATCATTTTTATTTGGATGATGGTGAATACATTCTACTCATAATAGTTATATTAGATGAATAGATATGGATGCACAATATAATTACTTAACATAAACAATAGTCAGTTACCAGAATGTGATTAAATATATTTTTTCAACACAAACGACACAAATACAGACTATACAGGCGGAGTGGCATCGATATTTTTAATCGATTTTGACTATTGTTACAAAATTGACTGGATTATCGTGTTCCTCCGCCTGCCGCACTGGGCCAAAATTTGCTAACACAATGGACTCGCAATGAAATGACAACATGTCACTTTTGACAGCTTTGTTAAAACTGTCAACATTTATCATCACAATTCCACTGAGAGTGAATTGTATTAGCATACTTGAGGCCCGGCACAGTTGTTGAATAAGCAGAAAATTATATTCTTACCAGTGAAATAATAATAATATTTAGGACTATAAGTCATTATATGCTCTCGATATATATTTTACTTATGTTTAGTTACCTCGTGAACTGGAAGTTCGATAGTAATGTGTTTCTTTGTTCGGTTACTACTTTACCTCATTAGCATGACGTAACATGTAAATACTTTAGTTTTACGCACAGATAATGTTGATTTTTTTTAATATCTGAACATATTGCAGCAACATAGACGATTTACGACAATAGAAATAATCCTTAAAAGTACAAAAGAAAGATTAATAGACACATCATTATTTTTCTTTATTGCAAAAAAGAAGGGTTGATCAGGTATTTTTATGGGGAATCCGCTGTAATGTAAATATTTACTCGAAGTTATTTTTCTTGTGGTAAATTGTTGTGTTTTGTGTATTTAGTCCACGTGCCTGTGTTTACCATGTAGCGCACAAAATATTAAGTTTGATAATACTTACATGCCACTGTTCGGTTCAAATCAATTA
Source organism: Pheosia tremula (assembly GCA_905333125.1). Taxonomy (NCBI): domain Eukaryota; kingdom Metazoa; phylum Arthropoda; class Insecta; order Lepidoptera; family Notodontidae; genus Pheosia; species Pheosia tremula. Next base: position 885,234 of record HG995397.1, read on the forward strand.
AGTTTAGCTTCCCATTCGTTCTGATATCATATCCTTAATGGTTTTAAAGATAGGGAACATAAATCCTGTAGTTAAGTACCTATGCAGGTACCGGTACTCGTAGATTACTTGATTCAGATAGATTATACTACGCCTTGAACTTGCGCTTCTGTAGCACATATGTAATCTTTATGTGAAGTCAGAATTACAATAGGAAGGCGGTAAAAAAAATACGCAACAAAATGGCAATGGTGTTTTATGGTGGATAATTTAGATTTCAACTCGTCGAAATTATGGCTTCACATAATGATTACGAATGCGCTAAAGAAGCACAAGTTTAAAGGTTCGTATACCTTTTCTGAATCACCCTATATGTACACATACGAATGCCACAAACAAATGATTGAATCTCAAGTTAGCCAACACAATCCACTAGTCACTTGTTTTTATATGGGAAATCTGTCAAAGGTGATAATTACGATACCATCGAGTAGACGATTGTGTTAGCCGACTTGGGGTCAGCTCAAGCAATAATAACTCCACAGTTCAGTAGTAACAGGGAAAATTTTAAGCAATATTAAATAGAATATAATACCTCTATACCTAGTTTATTACCAGTAAAGGTATAAAACTTCGCAATTCATAAAAAAAATTGAGGCAACATGTTGTATGATGTTGTTCGCCTGGTTCTATTTTTTTTTCAACTTGTTCATCCACACAGTGGTACGATTGCTGCAATAAGTGCTGTCACCAATTCCTAATTGATTTTACCACTGTTATGATAGGGTAGAATTTCTAATAACACCTTGCGTAAGATAAAAAACCTTAACGGTTTTACCTGGATTGCACCTTATTGTAACAGTGGTGGAGTTTAATTTAACTATTATGTCTCAATTATTTAAGTATCCCATCAGACGAAACGCGCCTGAGCCATTGTACATTAGTATACTAGTTGTACGCCGCTTCACGACATTACTATTATACAAGATAATAAAATAATTGTTTTGAATGTTGCCGCTTTTATTTGACCTCAATATTTCGACCCACATAGATCGCAATGCCCTCTCAATTGATACTTAAACAGATACTTAATAATTCTAACTTGGTAATATAAATATTTCGTTAAATTTTTAAGAGGATTTTGATATTAAAATGTATGTCGAAAAGAAAAAATACATGTATTTATTAATTGGAATCGCTTTGACAAACTTCTCCACTTGATAAAATATTAAACAACACCTTCTATTTAATAACTAGCCTAACACTATACCAATAAATAAAATTACATATTCATTAAACACATATTAAACTAACTACATGCTAGATTTACTCTTAGAAAAGCTTCTATTCTACTTAATCGAAAAACCACGTGACATTTATTAAATCTAGAAGCGTTTATAAATAGTGGTTTAATTTTTTTCACAAATATAGTTGAATTTTTACAAAAGGCATATTAAATCTAAGCAGTGCGTGATAGTGGATAGATATTCGCGAATCAACCGCTAATCCTCTTTTATCTTCTTACCAAACAGGTAATGAACGCCCGACAACAATGCGTTCATTCTGCAACAACAGATCATCCTATCATTTGCAGTACTAGTGGTGACTGATTATCATCATACAGGAATTACCTTTAATGAAAATGGGATTGTTCATAACGCCTGTGACTTATGCCAGTTTGTCCATTACAATTTCAACCTCACCACCTCACTCAAATGCGACTCAAATTAGGCATTTGTTATTGATAAGATATCATCAAGCAATTGACTTCAATACTAAAGTCAATCCATTTTGTCAGTATCATCTAAGAAAGATGCGTCACACAGCCGTGTAGTATCAACAATGTCATTTCCATGAAAGTACATAACAATGCCAGTATGCAACGTGTGTGTACTCACAGCAAGGTCTAATGCTATTTCTTGCTGGCGAGCGCGATGCCGAGGCCGACGATGCTGCCGATGGCGAGCACGGCGCCGCCCGCCACCGCAATGCCGATCAGACCCTCCTTCTCCATGCGCTTGTTTATCTGACGCTGGAATACCAATATAAAACCAAATCAACTTCCTTGTTACCCAGCCATTTTACAGAACCCAGGAGTTTTGTAAAGCCTGTAAACTAGCCATTTTTTTAATGGTTTCTAAAATCCGGCTGCAACTTATACATTGTACAGTGAATGTAAATATTGTAAGGAAATCTGCATGTCTTTTGAAAGCCACATGAAGTTCTCCAACCAGGACTAGGCCAGTGGGGTTGACTATCAGGTCTGAATCACCCATCCACCCATGCAAAAGATGAAGAATGTTGAGTCATATGGCAATTGGCAACAAATACTATCAGCGAAAAGTGGAGTCACAGCAGTAATTATACCTCTGAATATCACATTCAAGTATAATGTGCTTGGTGGTGTCTATTTAGCAATTAAAATTGCAAAATGTTTACTTACTTCCAATGTCAGGACCTGTTGGTTGGCGGGCTCAATCTCCAAGAAAG